>JAJQKJ010002394.1:100000-114552 GCA_029574335.1 Rana kukunoris
AACCCCCCTCCGCTCAACAACTTTGATCTGCAAAACCCCCCTGCTCAAAAACTCCGCGAACCCCCCCCCCCACTCAACAACTCCAATCCGCGGAACCCCCCCTGCTCAACAAGGTGTACCTCATTCCCATCTCAAAAAGTTGGGAGGTATGGGCATGGAAAGGTCAAAGGCTGGGAATGTGGTGTGGAGGCCTCTCTGGCATGGAGTGGGGCACAAGATGGCGGAGGGTCCGGCCTCAGCAAAAGAGGACAGCCTTCTAGCAGGACAGGATAGGGTGGGGAGGGACTTTTGCTCTTGCCGCCAGTTCTAGCCAATCACAGACCCCCCTCTTCCAAGTAGGACACAAAGTCGGTGGTCTTTGGGGGTGGCCCACCAAACGTGACCTAAGCGCGCGCCTCATTCAGAATTCCATACTGTGTGTAATTACGGTCGTGCCGCGGCATCATCGTGAGAAATAAGAAAGGGGAATAAAACTGAAATGGCGCAGCGGCGGCTCTCCAGTATATTTTGTAACATCGGAAGGTTGAAGGCTCTGTGATCATGATGTGAGTTAATTGCTCCAATAGATTAGCGCGCTCCGATGATTAAACGTACGTAGGTGGAGGAACGGCGGCTCAGCTTTGCTTTCATGTGCGTCTCTTTTTGTCAGAAATTCAGTTCCAAAAAAATCCCACGCTCTCTGTTCCTAAGCGAGGAATTTGGCACTGAGTGATCTCTGGAAAGAAAAGGAAAAAAAAGTAGGCTTTAAGACGCAACGGCGGGCAACAAGGACAGCCAACCGGTGAGCTACGATTGGTATTCAGGAAACCTCACACCTCCGGCGGCAGGTTCAGGAACTCTACGCAGTGTTCTCCGAAGGCCCATTCCACCCAATACAGGGTTGTGATCCCTCCATGCAGTGCCGGGACAAGGTCATCTAGAGCCACACAACTGGGCGGGCTCAGGGCGCAGTGCTCCCGCTCATCTGATTGGGCTCACTGCGCTCCACACTGGCTCTCGCCCACCCGATCGGGTTCCTCACACTCCACACTAGCTCCCGCTCGTCTGATCAGGTTCCCCGCTCTCTACACTGGCCCCCCCCCGCTCATCTGATTGGGCTCACTGCGCTCTACACTGGCTCTCGCCCACCCGATCGGGTTCCTTACACTCCACACTAGCTCCCGCTCGTCTGATCAGGTTCCCCGCTCTCTACACTGGCCCCCCGCTTATCTGATTGGGCTCCCTGCTCTCCACACCAGCTTCCGCTCGTCCAATCGGGCCTGCCCTCTCCACACAGGCTCTTGCTCGTCCGATCGGGCTCCCCACTCTCTACACTGGCTCCCGCCGTCCGATCGGGTTCCCCGTTCTCCACACCGGCTCTTGTTCATCTGTTCGGGCTCCCTGATTATCACACCACCTCTCGCTTGTCTGATCGGGCTCCCCGATCTCCACACCAGCTCCTGCTCCTCTGATCGGGCTCCCCACTTCTCTGATCGGGCTCCCCGCACTCCACTTTGTCTCCCGCTCATCTGATTGGGCTCCCCGCACTACACACTGGCTCCCGCTCGTCTGATCGGGCTCACCGCACTTCACACTGGCTCCCGCTCTTCTGATAGGGCTCCCCGCACTCCACTCTGGCTCCCGCTCGTCTGATCGGGCTCACCGCACTTCACACTGGCTCCCGCTCTTCTGATAGGGCTCCCCGCACTCCACTCTGGCTCCCGCTCGTCTGATCGGGCTCACCGCACTTCACACTGGCTCCCGCTCTTCTGATAGGGCTCCCCGCACTCCACTCTGGCTCCCGCTCGTCTGATCGGGCTCACCATAAGCCCCTAAGATGACCCCCCCCCCATAGACCCCTAAGATGACCCTCTGCATAGACCCCTAAGATGACCCTCCCCATAGACCCCTAAGATGACCCCCCCCATAGACCCCTAAGGTGACCCCCCATAGACCCCTAAGGTGACCCCCCCATAGACCCCTAAGATGACCCCCCATTAGGATGACCATGTGTCCCGGATTACCCGGGACAGTGCCGCATTTTGCAGGTCTGTCCTGGGCACCTTCATTCCAGGGCAATACAGTGTCCCAGAATGAAACTGACACAGCTACCCCCCCCCCCCCAGCCAATCTGATGCCCCCCAAAAAGGCCGCCACATCACCGCTTTACTTACTGACAGTACTTGTCCTGGCCGGGAATGCCTGGAGGAGCACATTCTGATTTTTGGGAAGGGAGGGTGTCCCTGAATGGTAGTTTGGAAATGTGGTCACCCTACCCTGTCTATGGCAACGAGGAGCGATATTATAGTTGTGTCCATTCATGGGGGGGATTCATCGATGTTGTAAGGCTAAGAAACAAGTTAACAAACTCCCATTCCGGAGCTCCAGCTTCCCCATATGTGACGCGGCTGACATTTTATCCACGGACCTCTTCTCCGCGGTGACTGTCGGCTGAACCAAGTCCCCCAGGTGTCTCGGCGGAAGGCATTAGTCAACAAAGTTAAGCCGCTCTTGCCGGGGATGTGGGAAGCTTGGCCTAGTTTTCAGTTCACTGCTGAAATTTTCCTTCCTTCCAGTAAATCGGAGCGTTTAGCGAGTGGAGACGTTCCGTGGCTTCCGGCGGACAACCTTCATCTCTTAGCGGTTATGTAATGCGCTGGAAACCTTTCCTTCAAACTTTGGGGCGGCCCCCGAGGAATAGGAGATTAGAAAAGAATGGTGAAGCCGGATTAGGAGGACGAGGTTTAATTGCCCTGAAAAATTTCCTCCTACATCACCTGAAGATGAAAGCTCAAAGGGCGGGGGAGGGGGATCTTTTTAACCCCTTTATAACTACCGTAGGCTAATAAGCAGCACCAGGGCAGGAAGGTCTTAATGCCCAGCAATGGCGTCACCAGGGTGGGGCCTGAGGGGGCCACGACCCAACCCATGTGCCCCCCCCCATGTGCCCCCCCAATTTAAGTACTGTTTGACTGTCACTGTAATAACCAGAATCTCCCCACAGGACCCACAATGTCAGTGGCCAGTGGGTCCTGCTGGCCACTAGCCTAGGGTGACCAGAAGTCCCCAGCACCGCTGAATTACAAATATCTCCCGCTTACACGGCACGGCCACTGTGTGCAGTCTATCATAGGAGCCCATCCAGGAAGCGGTACTTCTTATGACAGTGGCCATCGGGAAAGTGGGAGATCCCTGCTCTGTGTAATCTGGTGGCACTCGCCCCCTCCACCATGCACTGGTGAGGCTACATTGATGGGCAATGATGAGGCTGCATATATATATATGCGTTTTATGGTTGGCCCCCCTACCTTGTCCTTGTCCCCTCATGTGCCCCCCCTAAATATAAAAGCTAGAGACACCACTGATGCCCAGCAGCCACGCACTCTATATGTGATCTTCTGGGGGTGACCGAGCTGTCACCAACAGCTCACAGTCAACTACCAAAGGTCAGGAGCCGTTAGGCAGGGTCCCATGACCCAATCACTATGTTGCATGATTGGTCACCCTAGAACATGCCACCAACAAGCCCTTTAGGTGGTCCACGACGACCAAGACTGGTAGGTGGGGAGGGGGCGGGATTATCTCTGCCCACAGAAAAGTCCCAGCCCTGGAAGAGAGAGCGGAGCAAAGGAGTGTAAAGGATAATTGATCATCGATGGGGGAATGGGGATTAACTGCCATGACCACCAGTCACCAGCAATTCAGGGGAGGGTTAAATATCAATGCCAGTGACCGGCAATACGTGGGGGGTAAATCTCACTGCCAGTGACCAGCAATACGTGGGGGGGGGGGTGAAATATCAATGCCAGTGACCGGCAATGCGTGTGGGGGGTTAAATATCACTGCCAGTGACCAGCAATATGTGGGGGGTTAAATATCACTGCCAGTGACCAGCAATGCGTGGGGGGGGGGGTTAAATATCACTGCCAGTGACTAGCAATGCGTGGGGGGTTAAATATCACTGCCAGTGACCAGCAATACGTGGGGGGGGGTTAAATATCACTGCCAGTGACCAGCAATGCGTGGGGGGGGGTTAAATATCACTGCCAGTGACCAGCAATGCGTGGGGGGTTAAATATTACTGCCAGTGACCAGCAATACGTGGGGGGGGGGTTAAATATCACTGCCAGTGACCAGCAATGCGTGGGGGGTTAAATATCACTGCCAGTGACCAGCAATACGTGGGGGGGGGTTAAATATCACTGCCAGTGATCAACAATACGTGGGGGGGGGGTTAAATATCACTGCCAGTGAACCGTGGGGGGGGTTAAATATCACTGCAACCAGCAATACGTGGGGGGGGGTGAAATATCAATGCCAGTGACCGGCAATGCGTGGGGGGTTAAATATCACTGCCAGTGACCAGCAATGCGTGGGGGGGGTTAAATATCACTGCCAGTGACCAGCAATGCGTGGGGGGTTAAATATCACTGCCAGTGACCAGCAATACGTGGGGGGGGGGTTAAATATCACTGCCAGTAACCAGCAATACGTGGGGGGGGGGGGCAATTGAAATATCAATGCCAGTGACCGGCAATGCGTGGGGGGTTAAATATCACTGCCAGTGACCAGCAATACGTGGGGGGGGGGTTAAATATCACTGCCAGTAACCAGCAATACGTGGGGGGGGGTGAAATATCAATGCCAGTGACCGGCAATGCGTGGGGGGTTAAATATCACTGCCAGTGACCAGCAATGTGTGGGGGGTTAAATATCACTGCCTGCCAGTGACCAGCAATGCGTGGGGGGGGGTTAAATATCACTGCCAGTGACCAGCAATGCGTGGGGGGGGGTTTAAATATCACTGCCAGTGACCAGCAATGTGTGGGGGGGGGGTTAAATATCACTGCCAGTGACCAGCAATGCGTGGGGGGGCGGGGTTAAATATCACTGCCAGTGACCAGCAATGTGTGGGGGGTTAATATCACTGCCAGTGACCAGCAATGCATGGGGGGGGGTTAACCGTTAAATATCACTGCCAGCGACCAGCAATACATAGGGGGGTTAAATATTACTGCCAGCGACCAGCAATACATGGGGGGGTTAAATATCACTGCCAGCGACCAGCAATACATAGGGGGGGGGGTTAAATATCACTGCCAGTGACCAGCAATACATAGGGGGGGGTTTAAATATCACTGCCAGCGACCAGCAATACATAGGGGGGGGTTAAATATCACTGCCAGCGACCAGCAATACATAGGGGGGGGGTTAAATATCACTGCCAGCGACCAGCAATACATAGGGGGGGGTTAAATATCACTATTATTGTGTCTGCTGACACCAATCTTAGGAGTCATTATAGGGCAGCAATGCTGGGGGTTATTATTGTGTCCACTGACTAATGCTGGGGATAATTATTGCACTCACTTACACAAATGTTGGGGGTTATTATTGAACATACTGACACCAATGCTGGGGGTTATTATTGCACTCATTAGCACCAATGCTGGGGGTTATTATTACTGTCAATGGCACCAATGCTGGGGGTTACTATTAAGTCCCCTGACAGCAATACTGGGGGTTAGTGCACTCAATGGCACCAATGCTGGGGGTTAGTGCACTCAATGGCACCAATGCTGGGGGTTATTGCACTCAATGGCACCAATGCTGGGGGTTAGTGCACTCAATGGCACCAATGCTGGGGGTTATTGCACTCAATGGCACCAATGCTGGGGGTTATTGCACTCAATGGCACCAATGCTGGGGGTTAGTGCACTCAATGGCTCCAATGCTGGGGGTTATTGCACTCAATGGCACCAATGCTGGGGGTTATTGCACTCAATGGCTCCAATGCTGGGGGTTATTGCACTCAATGGCACCAATGCTGGGGGTTATTGCACTCAATGGCACCAATGCTGGGGGTTAGTGCACTCAATGGCTCCAATGCTGGGGGTTATTGCACTCAATGGCTCCAATGCTGGGGGTTATTGCACTCAATGGCACCAATGCTGGGGGTTAGTGCACTCAATGGCTCCAATGCTGGGGGTTATTGCACTCAATGGCTCCAATGCTGGGGGTTATTGCACTCAATGGCACCAATGCTGGGGGTTATTGCACTCAATGGCACCAATGCTGGGGGTTATTGCACTCCAAATGAGAGGAATTCAGCAGGAACATAATTTTTTGACTGCCGAGTTGTGAAATGTGCTGCTTTTGGGGGGTCCTCCGGAGGTGTTGGGGGGGGGGGGGGCAATTGAGGCCCCTATAATTTTTAGGTTGACCAACACTGGTGTGGGGAGACACAACTCTAGTCCCTGCACACAAGGGTGACTCCATAGGATGCAGCAAGAGAAAGGAGCCACCCTGAGAAGACATGGATTAAAGATGAAGAATTGGTTATACTCAGTAAGTGATGACATCATCTGCTGGGACTGGGGGTGTGATGACATCATCTGCTGGGACTGGGGGTGTGATGACATCATCTGCTGGGACTGGGGGTGTGATGACATCATCTGCTGGGACTGGGGGTGTGATGACATCATCTGCTGGGACTGCTGATGCGATGACATCATCTGCTGGCACTGGGGGGTGTGATGACATCATCTGCTGGGACTGGGGGTGTGATGACATCATCTGCTGGGACTGCTGATGCGATGACATCATCTGCTGGCACTGGGGGGTGTGATGACATCATCTGCTGGGACTGGGGGGGTGTATTGTGAACATCATCTGCTGGGACTGGGGGTGTGATGACATCATCTGCTGGGACTGGGGGTGTAATGAGATCATCTGCTGGGACTGGGGGTGTTATGACATCATCTGCCGGGACTGGGGGGGTGATAACATCATCTGCTGGCACTGGGGGTGTGATGACATCATCTGCTGGGACTGGGGGTGTTATGACATCATCTGCTGGGACTGGGGGGGTGATGACATCATCTGCTGGGACTGGGGGGGTGATAACATCATCTGCTGGGACTGGGGGTGTGATGAGATCATCTGCTGGGACTGGGGGTGTTATGACATCATCTGCTGGGACTGGGGGGGGTGATAACATCATCTGCTGGACCTGGGGGTGTGATGACATCATCTGGTGGGACTGGGGGGTGTGATGACATCATCTGCTGGGACTGGGGGTGTGATGACATCATCTGCTGGGACTGGGGGGGTGATGACATCATCTGCTGGGACTGGGGGGTGTGATGACATCATCTGCTGGGACTGGGGGTGTGATGACATCATCTGCTGGACCTGGGGGTGTGATGACATCATCTGGTGGGACTGAGGGGTGATAACATCATCTGCTGGGACTGGGGGTGTGATGACATCATCTGCTGGGACTGGGGGTGTGATGACATCATCTGCTGGGACTGGGGGTGTGATGACATCATCTGCTGGGACTGGGGGGTGTGATGACATCATCTGCTGGGACTGGGGGGGGACATCATCTGCTGGGACTGATGACATCATCTGCTGGGACTGGGGGGTGTGATGACATCATCTGCTGGGACTGGGGGGGTGATGACTGGGGGGTGTGATCATCTGCTGGGACTGGGGGGTGTGATGACTGTGGGGTGGGGGTGTGATCATCTGCTGGGACTGGGGGGGTGATGACATCATCTGCTGGGACTGGGGATGTTATGACATCATCTGCTGGGACTGGGAGTGTTATGACATCATCTGCTTGGATTGGGGGTGTGATGACATCATCTGCTGGGACTGGGGATGCGATGACATCATCTGCTGGGATTCGGGTGTGATGAGATCATCTGCTGGGACTGGGGGGGTGATGACATCATCTGCTGGGACTGGGGATGCGATGACATCGTCTGCTGGGACTGGGGGTGTGATGACATCATCTGGGGTCTTTTTCCTGATAGAAATCCTTTATCCGGATCTTTGCCCCGATTTCCATTCCGCTCGGTCCGGATTCCTTGTATTTGTATCTTTACATATAAATGTACTTTCTCTTATATAAGCGCCTTTAATATAATCCGGGGAGCGCGGAGCGCCGCCGACAACCCCAAGAAATCGCATCACATTTGCATAAACTGACGCTGATTACCATAATTGTTGATAAGCGACACTTCCATACGTGGGACCCGTGCCGGGGGAGGGGGGGGAGAGGTGCGCCGCTCAATGCAACTTGCTGAGGGCCGCGCTAGGGGGAGGGGGGGGACGTTTCAAGGGGCGGCGGTGTGCGGCCTCTACTACATAACTTCCACTTAGCGCCGCTTTTTATGTGAATCGGGGATCTTAATTTGACGATTGCTGTTGGCGTTATCGCGGCGGACGGACGAGGCGAGTCAATGTCTGATTGGGGCGATCGGCGAGGATGGGTGATGGATGGAGCCGAGAATATGTTATAAAATTAGAGAGAGGGTGAAAATGGGAGATCAGGAAAATATCTAGAGGGGATCTTGTGAAAAATAAATATTAATAATAATAATAATAATAATAATGTAAAGTAGAAGGAAAATGATAAATGATACAAATAAATCTGTGAAAAGTGTGTGGGGGAGGGGCCTTTACTCTGATAACTAAAATCTAGGGGAACCAATCGCCTTCAGAAGTCACCTAATTAGTAAATAGAGCCCTCCTGTGTGTACTTTAATCTCAGTATAAAAACAGCTGTTCTGTGAAGCCCTCAGAGGTTTGTTAGAGACAGGGCCGCCATTAAGAATTGTGGGGCCCCTTACACACTGCTTCAGGCATGGGCCCCCTGGAGCAGAGAGCCTTGACAAAAAAAAAAGAAGAAATAAAGAAAGATTTATATATAAAAAATATATAAAAAAAAGGGGGGGGGGGGGTAGCCAATAAAAAGAAACCTCTGGGCCCTTTAATGAAAAAATAAAATATATATATAAAAAAATAAACATTTATAAAAAAATAAATAGAAAAAAAGGGAGGTTGCCACCCAGGCCCTGGGGACCTCTGGGCCTTTTAATAAAAAATAACAAAATATATATATATATATATATATATATATATATATATATATAAACAAAAATAAAAAAATAAACATTTAAAAAAGTATAAAAAAGGGGGGGGTTGACACATGGAGCACTGGGGACCTCCAATCCCTGGGGACCTCTGAGCCCTTTAATAAATATATATATATATATATATATATATATATAAAAGAAATAAAAAAAGAAATAAAAAGAAATAAAATAATATATCTAAAAAAATATATATATATTTTTTTTTAAAAAGGGGGCCCTGGGGGCCTATGAGCCCTTTAATATTAATAACAACAAAACTATATATATATATATATATATATATATATATATATATATATATATATATATATATATATAGAGAGAAAAATAAAAGAAATAAAAAAATATGTATAAAAAAAAATTATAGAAAAAAAGGGAGGTTGTCATCCGGGGCCCTGGGGATCTCTGGGCCCTTTAATAAAAAATAAAATAAAAATATATTAAAAAAATATATATATATAAAAAAAATAAAGAAAAGGGGGGGTTGCCATCCGGGGGCCCTGGGGATCTCTGGGCCCTTTAATAAAAAATAAAATAAAAATATATTAAAAAAATATATATATATATTAAAAAAATAAAGAAAAGAAAGGGGGGGGGGTTGCCATCCGGGGGCCCTGGGGATCTCTGGGCCCTTTAATAAAAAAAAAATATATATATATATATATATATATAAAAAATATATATATATAAAAAAGAAAGAAAGAAAAGGGGGGGTTGCCATCCGGGGGCCCTGGGGACCTCTGGGCCCTTTAATAATAATAACAAAACAATATATATATATATATATATATATATATATATACATATATATATATATAAGAAATAAAATAAAAAATGTATAGAAAAAAAAGGGGGAATTGTCATCCGGGGGGCCTGGGGATCTCTGGGCAATTAATAAAAAAATAAAATAAAAATATATAAAAATATATATATATATATATATATATATATATATATATATATATATATATATAAAAGAAAAGGGGGGGGTTACCATCCGGGGGCCCTGGGGACCTCTGGGCCCTTTAATAATAATAACAAAACAATATATATATATATAAGAAATAAAAAATATATATATTTTTTTATAGAAAAAAAAGGGGGGATTGTCATCCGGGGGGCCTGGGGATCTCTGGGCCCTTTAATAAAAAATAAAATAAAAATATATATATATTTTTTTTTAATAAAAAATAAATAAAGAAAAGGGAGGTTGCCATCCGGGTGCCCTGTACTGTCTGTACCCCCCTGATGGCGGCCCTGGTTAAAGAACCTTATTGAACAAACAGCATCATGAAGGCCGAGGAACACACCAGACAGGTCAGGGATAAAGTTGTGGAGAAGTATAAAGCAGGGGGGGAGGTTATAAATAATATCCCAAGCTTTGAAGATCTCACGGAGCTTCTGTTCAATCCATCATCAGAAAATGGAAAGAGTACGGCACAATCGCAAACCTACCAAGACATGGCCGTCCACCTAAACTGACCGGGCCGGGCAAGGAGAGCGTTCATCAGAGAAGCAGCCAAGAGGCCCATGGTAACTCTGGAGGAGCTGCACAGGAGCCCCACAGCTCAGGGGGGGAGAATCTGTCCACAGGACAACTATTAGTGGTGCTCTCCACAAATCTGCCCTTTATGGAAGAGTGACAAGAAGAAAGACATTGGGGAAAGAAAGACATAAGAAGTCCTGTTTGCGGTTTGTGAGAAGCCATGTGGGGGAGGGGACACAGCAAACATGTGGGGGAGGGGACACAGCAAACATGTGGGGGAGGGGACACAGCAAACATGTGGGGGAGGGGACACAGCAAACATGTGGGGGAGGGGACACAGCAAACATGTGGGGGAGGGGACACAGCAAACATGTGGGGGAAGGTGCTCTGGTCACATGACACCAAAATTCAACTTTTGTGGGGGAAACTAACACTGCACATCACCCTGAACACACCACCCCCACCGTGAAACATGGTGGTGGCAGCTTCATGTGGTGGAGATGCTTTTCTTCAGCAGGGACAGGGAAGCCGGTCACACTATAGAGGGATGTGCTGTGTTCATAAGGAGACACCGGAACCCATCATATGGAGGGGGGAGGGGGGATCCTCATACTTCCCCCAGAGAGTATTTGTAGACAGATGGACACAATTATAATCAATCCTTGTCTGAGAGATACAAGTTTTCTTTCCTCCATTGTTTGTAATGAAGGAAAGTCGCTGTCTCTCTAGTAATGATCTCTGCGAGTGACACGCGGATCCGTCATCCATCGCTGTTCCTGCGCACTCCTCCAAGGACAAGGGAGACTTATCATCAGTGCCGATCTATTCCGATCATATTCACTGCAAGAAATATATTCTGTATATATGGAGAGGGAGAGAGATGGAGAGAGAGGGGGGGGGAGACTGAGAAAGACAGAGAGAGAGAGAGAGACAGAGAGACAGAGAGTGAGAGAGAGAATGAGAGAGAGAGAGAGAGAGGGGGGGGGAGAGACTGAGAAAGACAGAGAGAGAGAGAGAGAGACAGACAGTGAGAGAGAGAGAATGAGAGAGAGAATGAGAGAGAGAGAGACTGAGAGAGAGAGAATGAGAGATAGACTGAGAGAGAGAAAGAGACTGAGAGAGAGACAGAGAGAGAGACTGAGAGAGAGAGAGAGAGAGAGACTGAGAGAGAGAGAGACAGGGAGAGAGACTGAGAGAGACAGGGAGAGAGACTGAGAGAGACAGGGAGAGAGACTGAGAGAGACAGGGAGAGAGACTGAGAGAGAGACAGAGAGCGAGACTGAGAGAAAGAGACTGAGAGAGAGAGAGAGAGACTCAGAAAGAGAGACTGAGAGAGAGCGACTGAGAAAGAGCGAGACAGAGAGTGAGAGACTAAGAGAGAGACTGAGAGAGAGACTGAGAGAGAGAGACAGGGAGAGAATCTGAGAGAGAGACAGAGAGAGGGAGGGGGAGAGAGAGACAGAGAGAGACAATTTCTACTGGGAGAAGAGGAGCCAATGGTGAAGAGAGCTGCCCAATATGTGACAGCGTGTCACCGACTGAGAGGGAAATGAGAAACTGAGGACTTATTCCTTTCACAGACTTATGTCCATTCCCGTTATATTACCCCCCTCCACGTTATATTACCCCCCCCCCTTTCTTATAAAAACTAAACTGCTTTGGCAATGTTAACATGTATCTGGTCCTGCCAATAAAGCTTATTTGAATTTGAATTGACTGAGAGAGAGAGAGAATGAGAGAGAGAAAGAGACGGGGAGAGAGAGAGAGAGAGAATAAGAGAGAGACTGAGACAGAGAGAGAGACTGAGAGAGAGACTGAGAGACTGAGAGAGAGCGATAGAGAGACACAGAGAGAGACAGAGAGAGAGACTGAGAGAGAGACTGAGAGAATAAGAGAGAGACTGAGACAGAGAGAGAGAGAGAGAGACTGAGAGAGAGACTGAGAGAGAGAGAGAGACTGAGAGAGAGCGATAGAGAGACACAGAGAGAGAGACAGAGAGAGAGACTGAGAGAGATAGAGAATAAGAGAGAGACTGAGAGAGAGAGAGAGACTAAGAGAGAGAGAGAGACTGAGAGAGAGAGAGACTGAGAGAGAGACTGAGAGAGACAGGGAGAGTGGGAGGGAGAGACTGAGAGAGAGAGAGAGAGAGAGAGAGACAGAGAGACGGAGAGAGCCTGAGAGAGAGAGGGAGGGAGTGAAGGAGAGAGCGATAGAGAGCGATATCCAACCAACTTCTTTATTACAATAGCTGATTGCGGTCATTACTAATTTTCCGTGTATTATGGGATGTCATGTGTCCTGTATATCTGACAATCACATGCAATGCTTTCTGTTTATCATTTTCATATGGTAGCTTGTTTTCGCCCTCTACAGGCCAAGACAGTCATCACCACCACCATGAACCTCCAACATTTCTAACCCGTCCAACTGTCACAGTCCTTTGTTCTGCGTTTCTTTGTAAGTGTTCTCCATCGTTCATCTCTCTTTTTTTTGTATTGGTATTTGCTTATTGGTTGGTGGTTAAAGCTGTTTATCCAGTACATATGTACATGTATCTTTTCTTCTTTTTCTCATCTATCTAGTAGTTTGTCTGTCTGGCTATGGCTTCCTTACCTTTGACTTCCCTGTCCTTCTCTTCTTTGTCTTTATCTTCCCTTTCTTCCTCTTTCTTCCTTTTCTTTCTCTTCCCTTTCCTCATTTTTCTTCCCTTTTCTTTTTATCCTCTTGTCCTTTCCTTTCTTCTTTCCCTTTCCTGTCCCCCTTATTTTCTTTCCCTTTCTTTTCCATGTCCTTCTATTTTTTCTCTTCCTTCCTTTTCTTTCTCATTCTCTGTTTTTCTTCCTTCCCTTTCCTTTCCTCTTTTTTCTTTTATTTCCATTATCTTGTCCTTTCCTTTGCTTTCTTCTTTTCTTTATTTTTTCTTTTCTTTACTTTCTCTTTACTTTCCTTCTTTCTCTTTCTTTTTTTTCCTTCTTCCATTCCTTTCCTTTATTTTCTCCTTTCCATTCCTTTCCTTTTTCTTAATTTTCTTTCTCTTCCTCTTTCCTCCTTTTCCTTTCCTTCCTTTCCTCTTTTTCCTTTCTTCTTCCCTTCCCTCTTTCCTTTCCTATTCCGTTCTCTTTTCCTTTCCTTTGCCTTCTTCTTTCCTTCACTTTCTCTTTTCTTTTCACCTTTCTCTTTTTCTTTCTTCCATTCCTTTCCTTTCCTTGATTTTCTTTCTCATTCTTCCTTTCCTATTTTTCCTTTCCTTTCTTCTTTCCTTCCCTTCCCTTTCCTCCTTTTTCTTTCCTTTCCATTCTCTTGTCCTTTCTTTCACTTTCTCTTTCCTTTCCTTCTTTCTTTTTCTCTTTTTCTTTCTTCCATTCCTCTCCTTTCATTTCTCCTTTCTATTTCTTTCCTCTTTTTCCTTTCCTTTCTTCTTTCCTTCCCCTTACTTGCCTTTACTTTTCTTTCTCTTCCTCTTTCCTTCCCTCCTCTATCTATCCTCCATGTGTCTGTCTATGTATGTACTGGAGGAACACTTTACCGGTATCCATTTTCTTACTTTATTTAATTGCTTTACATCTTTATGTTTCAGTCCATGATTTTATTTTTTATTGTCAGTGTATTTCCCCCGATCGTCCTCTGGAAGGTTTATTTCCGGATCTTCTGTTTCCTGAATATTTATATCAGAGGGAAGTTATGTTGTATTTCCCACCACTCACGTTATATTGTATATATGGAAACAATGATGGGATTTTCCTGTTCTTATATTTGCTGTGTGGTATTTTTTATGGTTTTATTTTATGTAGATTTGATATTTCTCACTCTGGAATGTGTTTTTAGCTGTTTATTGAAAACCTTTGCTGTCAGAAGTGACCTGAAATCCTCCTTCCTGGTCCTCCCTTCCTCTGTACATCGCCTTATACTGCTCGTCAGGAGTATTATATAGAAAATAATCCTGTCATTGGGTATAAATACCGTCCATGAAATAAAGAGACAAATATATCACAGCCTGCAATTATCCCTGACAGCGACCTCTGACCTCTGTAGTATTAGATGGTGCTTCTATACATCCGTGTTATCAGTGTCATATCCATGGGGTGCAGAAAGATGCTTCATCCCATATGGCCGCAAACTGGCGCATGTGGTGGTGGAGA
>JAJQKJ010001636.1:0-102241 GCA_029574335.1 Rana kukunoris
AACCAGCACTGCCCCGCCCACCCCCCCTGTTCCCCCTAGAACCAGCTGCCCCGCCATGCCCCCCTGCCCCCCCTAGACCAGCACTGCCCCGCCCACCCCCCCTGTCCCCCTAGAACCAGCACTGCCCCGCCCAGCACTGCCCCGCCCACCCCCCCTGTCCCCCCTAGAACCAGCACTGCCCCGCCCATCCCCCCCTGCCCCCCCTAGAACCAGCACTGCCCCGCCCATCCCCCCTGTCCCCCCTAGAACCAGCACTGCCCGCCCATCCCCCCTGTCCCCCCTAGAACAAGCACTGCCCCGCCCACCCCCTGTCCCCCCTAGAACCAGCACTGCCCCGCCCATCCCCCGTCCCCCTAGAACCAGCACTGCCCGCCCATCCCCCCGTCCCCCCTAGAACCAGCACTGCCCCACCCATCCCCCCGTCCCCCCTAGAACCAGCACTGCCCCGCCCACCCCCCCTGTCCCCCCTAGAACCAGCACTGCCCCGCCCATACCCCCCATCCCCCCTAGGACCAGCACTGCCCGCCCATTCCCCCGTCCCCCCTGAACCAGCACTGCCCCCCCGCCCATCCCCCCGTCCCCCTAGAACCAGCACTGCCCCGCCCATCCCCCCGTCCCCCCTAGAACCAGCACTGCCCCGCCCATCCCCCCTGTCCCCACCTAGAACCAGCACTGCCCCGCCCATCCCCCCTGCCCCCCCTAGAACCAGCACTGCCCCGCCCATCCCCCCCGTCCCCCTAGAACCAGCACTGCCCCGCCATCCCCCCTGTCCCCCCTAGAACCAGCACTGCCCCGCCCATCCCCCTGTCCCCCCTAGAACTCAGCACTGCCCCGCCCATCCCCCCCGTCCCCCCTAGGACCCAGCACTGCCCCGCCATCCCCCCCGGCCCCCTAGAACCAGCACTGCCCCGCCCAACCCCCCGTCCCCCTAGAACTAGCACTGCCCCGCCCATCCCCCCTGCCCCCCCTAGAACCAGCACTGCCCCGCCCCATCCCCCCGTCCCCCTAGAACTAGCACTGCCCCGCCCATCCCCCCGTCCCCTAGAACCAGCACTGCCCCGCCCATCCCCCTGTCCCCCTAGAACCAGCACTGCCCCGCCCATCCCCCCTGCCCCCCTAGAACCAGCACGTGCCCCGCCCATCTCCCCCCGTCCCCCCTAGAACCAGCACTGCCCCGCCCTCCCCCCTGTCCCCCCTAGAACCAGCACTGCCCCGCCCATCCCCCCTGCCCCCCCTAGAACCAGCACTGCCCGCCATCCCCCCTTAGAACACAGCACTGCCCCGCCCATCCCCCGTCCCCCCTAGAACCAGCACTGCCCCGCCCATCCCCCTGTCCCCCCTAGAACCAGCACTGCCCCGCCCATCCCCCCTGCCCCCCCTAGAACCAGCACTGCCCCGCCCATCCCCCCTAGAACCAGCACTGCCCCGCCATCCCCCTGTCCCCCTTAGAACCAGCACTGCCCGTCCATCCCCCCGTCCCCCCTAGAACCAGCACTTCCCCGCCCATCCCCCCTGTCCCCCCTAGAACCGCACTGCCCCGCCCATCCCCCCTGCCCCCCCTAAAACCAGCACTGCCCCGCCCATCCCCCTAGAACCAGCACTGCCCCGCCCATCCCCCGTCCCCCTAGAACCAGCACTGCCCGCCCATCCCCCTAGAACCAGCACCGCCCGCCCATCCCCCCGTCCCCCTAGAACCAGCACCGCCCATCCCCCACCTCGTAGCCAGCATATTATGGACATGATTGAAATGTTCTGTTACATTCTATGAAATATTTCAGTACCATTTGGGGCAGAATCTTTTATTTTTTTCCTCCTCTAAAAGCGAGGTGCGTCTTGTGGTCCGGAAAATACGGAATATATAATGTTTGGAGGGAAGGAGATGGCCGGGAAGCTCCATTAGCATTGCTGGTTGTCTTGTCATACCAACGGCCACCACATGATGGCGCCAGATCACAGAAGGAAGCAAAGCCATGGCCTCAAATACCGGCCGACGCGGCCCGACGCGATAGCGTGGCAGGGGAGTTGCGGGCGCACAGAGACACAGGATAACCCAGCTGTGCAGCCCCAGGCGTCGGGTCGCTAATTCTAGTTGCAATGCCGACCTGGCGCCCGGGATTTGTCGAACCCTGCATATTAAATGCATCTTCATAAAATTTCCACAACACCAGATGGTTGGATGGTGGGCACATGGTGAACTGGGGGGTGGATGGTGGGTGGGGGGTTGGATGGTACGGCGGGGGGTTGGATGGTGGGCGGATGGGTGGGCTGGGGGGTGTGGTGGGCAGATGGTGAACTGGTGGTTGGTGGGTGGGTGGATAGTGGGGGGGTGGGTTGGATGGTGGGCGGGGGGTTGGATGGTGGACTGATGGGGGAGTTGGATGGTGGACTGATGGGGGGTTGGATGGTGGGCGGGGTGGTTGGATGGTGGGCAGGGTGGTTGGATGGTGAGCGGGGTGGTTGGATGGTGGGCGGGGTGGTTGGATGGTGGGCGGGGGGTTGGATAATGGACGGGGTGGTTGGATGGTGGGCGGGGGCTTGGATGGTGGACAGGGGGGGGTGGATGCCGCCATTAATTGTCTTTCTTTCCCTCAGACATGGCAGGAAAGCGCTCGGGTGGCGGTGCGGTTATTCGGACGTACGCTCGCCTTCATCCTCTGCGGAGATTACAAACACAGAAATGGTTGTCACCCGTCCCCGACCGCAATCATCTCTTCTCCAGCTCCTCCTCCTCCTCCTCCTCCCGCCTCTCATCAACCAACAACTCCTCCCCCGACAACGACTCTGACTTCATCCCAACCAGAAGGTCAGTCACCGCCTATCATCTGATTACTGGATGGCCAGTGTGGGCTCTCCTCCCCTCTGCATCTTCATGACAGGATCCCCCCCCCCCGTAGCTGTGTCCCTCCGCCCCCCCCCCCGTAGCTGTGTCTCCTCCGCCCCCCCCCGTAGCTGTGTCTCCTCCGCCCCCCCCCCCCCCGTAGCTGTGTCTCCTCCGCCCCCCCCCCGTAGCTGTGTCTCCTCCGCCCCCCTACCTCGTAGCTGTGTCTCCTCCGTCCCCCCCCTACCTCGTAGCTGTGTCTCCTCCGCCCCCCCCCCGTAGCTGTGTCTCCTCCGCCCCCTACCTCGTAGCTGTGTCTCCTCCGTCCCCCCCCATACTCGTTAGCTGTGTCCTCCTCGCCCCCCCCCGTAGCTGTGTCTCCTCCGCCCCCCCCGTAGCTGTGTCTCCTCCGCCCCCCCCCCGTAGCTGTGTCTCCTCCGCCCCCCCCCCGTAGCTGTGTCTCCTCCGCCCCCCCCCCGTAGCTGTGTCTCCTCCCCCCCCTACCTCATAGCTGTGACTCCTCCGCCCCCCCCCGTAGCTGTTGTGTCTCCTCCGCCCCCCCCCCCCTACCTCGTAGCTGTGTCTCCTCCCCCCCCCCTACCTCGTAGCTGTGTCTCCTCCGCCACCCCCCTTACCTCGTAGCTGTGTCTCCTCCCCCCCCCCTACCTCGTAGCTGTGTCTCCCCCCCCCCCCCTACCTCGTAGCTGTGTCTCCTCCGACCCCCTTACCTCGTAGCTGTGTCTCCTCCGCCCCCCCCCTACCTCGTAGCTGTCTCCTCCGCCCCCCCCCTACCTCGTAGCTGTGTCTCCTCCGCCCCCCCCTACCTCGTAGCTGTGTCTCCTCCGTCCCCCCCTACCTCGTAGCTTTGTCTCCTCCGCCCCCCCCCCGTAGCTGTGTCTCCTCCCCCCCCCCTACCTCATAGCTGTGTCTCCTCCGCCCCCCCCCCCCGTAGCTGTGTCTCCTCCGCCCCCCCCCGTAGCTGTGTCTCCACCCCCCCCCGTAGCTGTGTCTTCTCCGCCCCCCCCCCATAGCTGTGTCTCCTCCGCCCCCCCCCATAGCTGTGTCTCCTCCACCCCCCCGTGCTGTGTCTCCTCCGCCCCCCCCCCCCGTAGCTGTGTCTCCTCCGCCCCCCCCCCCCACCTCGTAGCTGTGTCTCCTCCCCCCCCCCCACCTCATAGCTGTGTCTCTCCGCCCCCCACCTCATAGCTGTGTCTCCTCCGTCCCCCCCTACCTCGTAGCTGTGTTCCTCCGTCCCCCCCCTACCTCGTAGCTGTGTCTCCTCCGCCCCCCCCTACCTCGTAGCTGTGTCTCCTCCGCCCCCCCCTACCTCGTAGCTGTGTCTCCTCCGTCCCCCCCCTACCTCGTAGCTGTGTCTCCTCCGCCCCCCCTACCTCGTAGCTGTGTCCCCTCGGCCCCCCCGTAGCTGTGTCTCCTCCGTCCCCCCCCTACCTCGTAGCTGTGTCTCCTCCGCCCCCCCCCCGTAGCTGTGTCTCTCCGCCCCCCCCCCCGTAGCTGTGTCTCCTCCGCCCCCCTACCTCGTAGCTGTGTCTCCTCCGTCCCCCCCTACCTCGTAGCTGTGTCTCCTCCGCCCCCCCCCCCCGTAGCTGTGTCTCCTCCGCCCCCTACCTCGTAGCTGTGTCTCCTCCGTCCCCCCCCTACCTCGTAGCTGTGTCTCCTCCGCCCCCCCCCCCGTAGCTGTGTCTCCTCCGCCCCCCCCCGTAGCTGTGTCCTCCTCCCCCCCCCCGTAGCTGTGTCTCCTCCGCCCCCCCCCCGTAGCTGTGTCTCCTCCGCCCCCCCCCCGTAGCTGTGTCTCCTCCCCCCCCTACCTCATAGCTGTGACTCCTCCGCCCCCCCCCTACCTCGTAGCTGTGTCTCCTCCCCCCCCCCTACCTCGTAGCTGTGTCTCCTCCGCCCCCCCCCCTACCTCGTAGCTGTGTCTCCTCCCCCCCCCTACCTCGTAGCTGTGTCTCCCCCCCCCCCCTACCTCGTAGCTGTGTCTCCTCCGTCCCCCCTTACCTCGTAGCTGTGTCTCCTCCGCCCCCCCTACCTCGTAGCTGTCTCCTCCGCCCCCCCTACCTCGTAGCTGTGTCTCCCCTCCCCCCCCCTACCTCGTAGCTGTGTCTCCTCCGTCCCCCCCCTACCTCGTAGCTTTGTCTCCTCCGCCCCCCCCCCCCGTAGCTGTGTCTCCTCCCCCCCCCCTACCTCATAGCTGTGTCTCCTCCGCCCCCCCCCCCCGTAGCTGTCTCCTCCGCCCCCCCCGTAGCTGTGTCTCCACCCCCCCCCGTAGCTGTGTCTTCTCGCCCCCCCCCCATAGCTGTGTCTCCTCCGCCCCCCCCCATAGCTGTGTCTCCTCCACCCCCCCGTAGCTGTGTCTCCTCCGCCCCCCCCCCCCGTAGCTGTGTCTCCTCCGCCCCCCCCCCCTACCTCGTAGCTGTGTCTCCTCCCCCCCCCCCACCTCATAGCTGTGTCTCCTCCGCCCCCCACCTCATAGCTGTGTCTCCTCCGTCCCCCCCCTACCTCGTAGCTGTGTCTCCTCCGTCCCCCCCCTACCTCGTAGCTGTGTCTCCTCCGCCCCCCCCTACCTCGTAGCTGTGTCTCCTCCGCCCCCCCCTACCTCGTAGCTGTGTCTCCTCCGTCCCCCCCTACCTCGTAGCTGTGTCTCCTCCGCCCCCCCTACCTCGTAGCTGTGTCCCCTCGGCCCCCCCGTAGCTGTGTCTCCTCCGCCCCCCCCCCCGTAGCTGTGTCTCCTCCGCCCCCCCCCCCCCCCCGTAGCTGTGTCTCCTCCGCCCCCCCCCCCGTAGCTGTGTGTCTCCTCCGCCCCCCCCTAACTCGTAGCTGTGTCTCCTCCGCCCCCCCTACCTCGTAGCTGTGTCTCCTCCGTCCCCCCCCTACCTCGTAGCTGTGTCTCCTCCGTCCCCCCCTACCTCGTAGCTGTGTCTCCTCCGTCCCCCCCTACCTCGTAGCTGTGTCCTCCTCCGCCCCCCCTACCTCGTAGCTGTGTCTCCTCCGCCCCCCCCCTACCTCGTAGCTGTGTCTCCTCCGCCCCCCCCCACCTCGCAGCTGTGTCTCCTCCGCCCCCCCCCACCTCGCAGCTGTGTCTCCTCCGCCCCCCTACCTCGTAGCTGTGTCTCCTCCGCCCCCCCCTACCTCGTAGCTGTGTCTCCTCCGCCCCTCCCACCTCGTAGCTGTGTTCTCCTCCGTCCCCCCCCCCCCCGTAGCTTTGTCTCCTCCGCCCCCCCCCCCCCGTAGCTGTGTCTCCTCCGCCCCCCCCCCGTAGCTGTGTCTCCTCCCCCCCCCCCTACCTCATAGCTGTGTCTCCTCCGCCCCCCCCCCCCCCCGTAGCTGTGTCTCTCCTCCCTCCCCCCCGTAGCTGTGTCTCCACCCCCCCCCCGTAGCTGTGTCTCCTCCGCCCCCCCCCCCATAGCTGTGTCTCCTCCGCCCCCCCCCCCGTAGCTGTGTCTCCTCCGCCCCCCCCCCCTACCTCGTAGCTGTGTCTCCCCCCCCCCCACCTCATAGCTGTGTCTCCTCCGCCCCCCACCTCATAGCTGTGTCTCCTCCGTCCCCCCCTACCTCGTAGCTGTGTCTCCTCCGTCCCCCCCCCACCTCGTAGCTGTGTCTCCTCCGTCCCCCCCCTACCTCGTTAGCTGTGTCTCCTCCGCCCCCCCTACCTCGTTGCTGTGTCTCCTCCGCCCCCCCCTACCTCGTAGCTGTGTCTCCTCCGCCCCCCCTACCTCGTAGCTGTGTCTCCTCCGCCCCCCCCTACCTCGTAGCTGTGTCTCCTCCGCCCCCCCTACCTCGTAGCTGTGTCCCCTCGGCCCCCCCGTAGCTGTGTCTCCTCCGCCCCCCCCCCCGTAGCTGTGTCTCCCACGCCCCCCCCCCCCGTAGCTGTGTCCTCCCCGCCCCCCCCCCCTACCTCGTAGCTGTGTCTCCTCCGCCCCCCCCTACCTCGTAGCTGTGTCTCCTCCATCCCCCCCCTACCTCGTAGCTGTGTCTCCTCCGTCCCCCCCTACCTCGTAGCTGTGTCTCCTCCGTCCCCCCCTACCTCGTAGCTGTCTCCTCCGTCCCCCCCCTACCTCGTAGCTGTGTCCTCCTCCGCCCCCCCCTACCTCGTAGCTGTGTCTCCTCCGCCCCCCCCCCCCACCTCGCAGCTGTGTCTCCTCCGCCCCCCCCACCTCGCAGCTGTGTCTCCTCGCCCCCCCCCACCCCGCAGCTGTGTCTCCTCCGTCCCCCCCTACCTCGCAGCTGTGTCTCTCCTCCGTCCCCCCCTACCTCGCAGCTGTGTCTCCTCCGCCCCCCCACCTCGTAGCTGTGTCTCCTCAGTATCCCTCCCCCCTACCTCGTAGCTGTGTCTCCTCCGTATCCCTCCACCCCACCCCCGTAGCTGTGTCTCCTCCGTATCCCTCCCCCCCAACCCGTAGCTGTGTCTCCTCCGTATCCCTCCCCCCACCCACCCCGTAGCTGTGTCTCCTCCGTATCCCTCCCCCCACCCACCCCGTAGCTGTGTCTCCTCCGTATGCCTCCCCCCCACCCACCCCGTAGCTGTATCTCTTCCGTATCCCTCCCCCCACCCCGTAGCTGTGTCTCCTCCGTATCCCTCACCCCACACCTCGTAGCTGTATCTCCTCCGTATCCCTCCCCCCACCCCGTAGCTGTGTCTCCTCCGTATCCCTCCGCCCACCCCGTAGCTGTGTCTCCTCCGCCCCCCCTACCTCGTAGCTGTGTCCTCCTCCGCCCCCCCTACCTCGTAGCTGTGTCTCCTCCGCCCCCCCCTACCTCGTAGCTGTGTCTCCTCCGCCCCCCCTACCTCGTAGCTGTGTCTCCTCCGTCTCCCCCTACCTCGTAGCTGTGTCTCCTCCGTCCCCCCCCCTACCTCGTAGCTGTGTCTCCCTCCGTCCCCCCCTACCTCGTAGCTGTGTCTCCTCCGCCACCCCACCCCGTAGCTGTGTCTCCTCCGCCACCCCGTAGCTGTGTCTCCTCCGCCCCCCCCCCCCGTAGCTGTGTCTCCTCCGCCCCCCCCCCGTAGCTGTGTCTCCTCCGCCCCCCCACCCCGTAGCTGTGTCCTCCCTCCGCCCCCCCTACCTCGCAGCTGTGTCTCCTCCGTCCCCCCCCCTACCTCGCAGCTGTGTCTCCTCCGTCCCCCCCTACCTCGCAGCTGTGTCTCCTCCGTCCCCCCCCTACCTCGCAGCTGTGTCTCCTGCGCCCCCCCACCCGTAGCTGTGTCTCCTCAGTATCCCTCCACCCCACCCCGTAGCTGTGTCTCCTCCGTATCCCTCCACCCCACCCCGTAGCTGTGTCTCCTCCGTATCCCTCCCCCCCACCCACCCCGTAGCTGTGTCTCCTCCGTATCCCTCCCCCCCACCCACCCCCGTAGCTGTGTCTCCTCCGTATCCCTCCCCCCCACCCCGTAGCTGTGTCTCCTCCGTATCCCTCCCCCCCACCCCGTAGCTGTGTCTCCTCCGTATCCCTCCCCCCCACCCGTAGCTGTGTCTCCTCCGTATCCCTCCCCCCCACCCCGTAGCTGTGTCTCCTCCGTATCCCTCCCCCCCACCCCGTAGCTGTGTCTCCTTCGTATCCCACCCCCCCACCCCGTAGCTGTGTCTCCTCCGTATCCCTCCCCCCACCCCGTAGCTGTGTCTCCTCCGTATCCCTCCGCCCACCCCGTAGCTCTGTCTCCTCCGCCCCCCCTACCTCGTAGCTGTGTCTCCTCCGCCCCCCCCCTACCTCGTAGCTGTGTCTCCTCCGCCCCCCCTACCTCGTAGCTGTGTCTCCTCCGCCCCCCCCTACCTCGTAGCTGTGTCTCCTCCGCCCCCCCCTACCTCGTAGTCTGTGTCTCCTCCGCCCCCCCCCCCCCTACCTCGTAGCTGTGTCTCCTCCGCCCCCCCCCTACCTCGTAGCTGTGTCTCCTCCGCCCCCCCCCTACCTCGTAGCTGTGTCTCCTCCGCCCCCCCCCCTACCTCGTAGCTGTGTCTCCTCCGCCCCCCCCTACCTCGTAGCTGTGTCTCCTCCGCCCCCCCCTACCTCGTAGCTGTGTCTCCTCCCCCCCCCCTACCTCGTAGCTGTGTCCCCCCCCCCCCCTACCTCGTAGCTGTGTCTCCTCCGCCCCCCCCTACCTCGCAGCTGTGTCTCCTCCGCCCCCCCCCCCCCACCTCGTAGCTGTGTCTCCTCCGTATCCCTCCCCCTACCTCGCAGCTGTGTCTCCACCGCCCCCCCCACCCCGTAGCTGTGTCTCCTCCGCCACCCCGTAGCTGTGTCTCCTCCGCCACCCCGTAGCTGTGTCTCCTCCGCCCCCCCACCCCCCCCGTCCCCCTCCCCCCCCCGCCCCCCCCACCCCCCGTAGCTGTGTCTCCTTCGCCCCCCCACCCCGTAGCTGTGTCTCCTCCGCCCCCCCACCCCGTAGCTGTGTCTCCTCCGCCCCCCACCCCGTAGCTGTATCTTCTCCGTATCCCTCCGCCCACCCCGTAGCTGTGTCTCCTCCGCCCACCCCCTAGCTGTGTCTCCTCCGCCCTCCCCCCACCTTAGCTGTGTCTCCTCCTCCGTCCCCCCCACCTTAGCTGTGTCTCCTCCTCCCCCCCCCCACCATAGCTGTGTCTCCTCCGTCCCCCCCACCATAGCTGTGTCTCCTCCCCCCCCCCCTCTCTCTTTTCTTGCCCTTCTTTCTCGCTCTTTTTTTCTCTCTCTTGCGCTCTCCTTTCTCTCTCTCCTTTTTTTTTTCTCTTTTTGTGCTCTCTCCGCTCTCTTTTCTCTCTTGCGCTCTCTTTCTCCCCGCTCCCCTCTCTCTCTCTCTTTTCTCCATTTTTGCTCTCTTTTCGCGCTCTCTTCTGTCTGTCTCTCTCTCTCGCGCGCTCTCTTTTCTCTCGCGCGCTCTCTTTTCTCTCGCGCGCTCTCTCTCCTCTGTTTCGTGCGCTCTCTCCTCTGTCTCCTTTCGCTCTCTTCTCTGTCTCCTTTCTCTCTCTTCTCTCTCTCTTCTCTCTCTCTCTCTCTCTCTCTCTCTCTCTCTCTGCTCTTTTGCACTCTTTTCTCTCTTGTGCTCTCCTTTCTCTCTCGCTCGCCTTTCTGTCTCTCTCTCTCTTGCGCTCTCTCTTCTGTCTCGCTCTATCTCTCACTCTCTCACTCTCCTTTCTCTCTCTCTTTGCTCTCTTGCACTCTTTTCTCTGTCTCTCGCTCTCCTTTTTGTCTCTCTGTCTCTCTCTCCTTTCTCTCTCTCTCTCTCTTTGCTCTCTTGCACTCTTTTTTCTCTCTTGCGCTCTTTTCTCTGTGTCTCTCTCTCTCTCTCTCTCTCTCCGTCTGTCTCTCTGTGAAGGTCGGAGGATGGTGTAGCAGGAAGTGGTGTGTGGGGGGAGGGGAGTGAAGGGTTAATGAGAAGTACAGGAAGTTTGGGGGCGTGTCTTGTAGTGAGAATTCCTCCAACTTACAATGAGATGTCAGCAGCTTCCCGTTACCGAGTCCGGTATGTCAGGCCCCTCCCCCTCCTCCCCCCATCCCCCACCCTCACTTCCTGATACTTTATACAATGTTTCTCTCTTCCTTCTGTCATGTTTATACCTTGTATGTAATCGGTGCACCCCTCCCCCCATCACTGTCCCCCCCCCCTGCGTCTCCTCCTGTCCCCCCCCCCTTCTGTGTCTCCTCCTGTCCCCCCTTCTGTGTCTCCTCCTGTCCCCCCCCCTGCGTCTCCCCCCCCCTGCGTCTCCTCCTGTCCCCCCCCCTGCGTCTCCTCCTGTCCCCCCCCTTCTGCTTCTCCCCCTGTCCCCCCCCCTGCGTCTCCTCCTGTCCCCCCCCCCTTCTTCTGCTTCTCCCCCTGTCCCCCCCCCTGCGTCTCCTCCTGTCCCCCCCCTTCTGCTTCTCCCCCTGTCCCCCCCCTGCGTCTCCTCCTGTCCCCCCCCCCTTCTGCTTCTCCCCCTGTCCCCCCCCCCCTGCGTCTCCTCCTGTCCCCCCCCTTCTGCTTCTCCCCCCCCCTGTCCCCCCCCCTGCGTCTCCTCCTGTCCCCCCCCTTCTGCTTCTCCCCCTGTCCCCCCCCCTGCGTCTCCTCCTGTCCCCCCCCCCCCTGCGTCTCCCCTTCTGTCCCCCTTCTGCTTCTCCCCCTGTCCCCCCCCTGCGTCTCCTCCTGTCCCCCCCCCCCTGCGTCTCCTCCTGTCCCCCCCCCTTCTGCTTCTCCCCCCTGTCCCCCCCCCCCCCTGCGTCTCCTCCTGTCCCCCCCCTTCTGCTTCTCCCCCTGTCCCCCCCTTCTGCTTCTCCCCCTGTCCCCCCCCCTGCGTCTCCTCCTGTCCCCCCCCCCCTTCTGCTTCTTCCCCCTGTCCCCCCCCCTGCGTCTCCTCCTGTCCCCCCCCCTGCGTCTCCTCCTGTCCCCCCCCCTGCGTCTCCTCCTGTCCCCCCCCCCTGCGTCTCCTCCTGTCCCCCCCCCCCTGCGTCTCCTCCTGTCCCCCCCCTTCTGCGTCTCCTCCTGTCCCCCCCCCTTCTGCGTCTCCTCCTGTCCCCCCCCCTTCTGCGTCTCCTCCTGTCCCCCCCCTTCTCCGTCTCCTCTTGTGCCGCCCCCTCCCCCGTCTCTGTCTCCTCCTGTGCCGCCCCCCCCCTTCTACGTCTCCTCCTGCCCCCCCCCCTCCTCTGCGTCTCCTCCTCCTGTCCCCCCCCTTCTACGTCTCCTCCTGTCCCCCCCCCCCTTCTGCGTCTCCTCCTGTCCCCCCCCCCTTCTGCGTCTCCTCCTGCCCCCCCTCCTCTGCGTCTCCTCCTGCCCCCCCCTCCTCTGCGTCTCCTCCTGCCCCCCCCTCCTCTGCGTCTCCACCTGCCCCCCCTCCTCTGCGTCTCCTCCTGTCTCCCCCCTTCTGCATCTCCTCCTGCCCCCCCCCTCCTCTGCGTCTCCTCCTGCCCCCCCCTCCTCTGCGTCTCCTCCTGCCCCCCCTCCTCTGCGTCTCCTCCTGTCCCCCCCCTTCTGCGTCTCCTCCTGTCCCCCCCCCTTCTGTGTCTCCTCCTGTCCCCCCCCCTTCTCCGTCTCCTCTTGTGCTGCCCCCTCCCCCGTCTCTGTCTCCTCCTGTGCCCCCCCCTCCCCGTCTCTGTCTCCTCCTGTGCCGCCCCCTCCCTGTCTCTGTCTCCTCTTGTGCCGCCCCCTCCCCCGTCTGTCTCCTCCTGTCCCCCCCCCCCCCCCCCCTGCGTCTCCTCCTGTCCCCCCCCCCTTCTGCGTCTCCTCCTGTCCCCCCCCCTTCTGCGTCTCCTCCTGTCCCCCCCCCTTCTGCGTCTCCTCCTGTCCCCCCCCTTCTCCTCCTCCTGTCCCCCCCCTCCTCTTCTTGTGCCGCCCCCTCCCCCGTCTCTGTCTCCTCCTGTGCCGCTGCCCCCCCCCGTCTCTGTCTCCTCCTGTGCCGCCCCCCCCCTTCTACGTCTCCTCCTGCCCCCCCCCCTCCTCTGCGTCTCCTCCTGTCCCCCCCCTTCTGCGTCTCCTCCTGTCCCCCCCCCCCCCCTGCGTCTCCTCCTGTCCCCCCCCCTTCTGCTTCTCCCCCTGTCCCCCCCCCCCTGCGTCTCCTCCTGTCCCCCCCCTTCTGCTTCTCCCCCCTGTCCCCCCCCTGCGTCTCCTCCTGTCCCCCCCCTCCCTCTGCTTCTCCCCCTGTCCCCCCCCTGCGTCTCCTCCTGTCCCCCCCCTTCTGCTTCTCCCCCCTGTCCCCCCCCCTGTGTCTCCTCCTGTCCCCCCCCCTGCGTCTCCTCCTGTCCCCCCCCTTCTGCTTCTCCCCCTCCCCCCTCCCCCCCCCCCCCTGCGTCTCCTCCTGTCCCCCCCCCCCCCTTCTGCTTCTCCCCCTGTCCCCCCCCCCTTCTGCTTCTCCCCCTGTCCCCCCCCCCTGCGTCTCCTCCTGTCCCCCCCCTTCTGCTTCTCCCCCTGTCCCCCCCCCTGCGTCTCCTCCTGTCCCCCCCCTTCTGCTTCTCCCCCTGTCCCCCCCCCCCTGCGTCTCCTCCTGTCCCCCCCCTTCTGCTTCTCCCCCCTGTCCCCCCCCTTCTGCTTCTCCCCCTGTCCCCCTGTCCCCCCCTTCTGCTTCTCCCCCTGTCCCCCCCCTCCTCCTCCTGTCCCCCCCCCCTGCTTCTCCCCCTGTCCCCCCCCCTCCCCTTCCCCCCCCCCCCTGTCCCCCTTCTGCCCCCTTCTGCTCCCCCCTGTCCCCCCCCTGCGTCTCCTCCTGTCCCCCCCCTTCTGCTTCTCCCCCTGTCCCCCCCCCTGCGTCTCCTCCTGTCCCCCCCCCCCTTCTGCTTCTCCCCCTGTCCCCCCCCATGCGTCTCCTCCTGTCCCCCCCCTTCTGCTTCTCCCCCTGTCCCCCCCCCTGCGTCTCCTCCTGTCCCCCCCCCTTCTGCTTCTCCCCCTGTCCCCCCCCCTGCGTCTCCTCCTGTCCCCCCTCCCTTCTGCTCTCCCCCTCTCCCCTGTCCCCCCCCCCTGCGTCTCCCCCTGTCCCCCCCCCTGCGTCTCCTCCTGTCCCCCCCCCCTGCGTCTCCTCCTGTCCCCCCCCCTGCGTCTCCTCCTGTCCCCCCCCCCTGCGTCTCCTCCTGTCCCCCCCCTTCTGCGTCTCCTCCTGTCCCCCCCCCTTCTGCGTCTCCTCCTGTCCCCCCCCTTCTCCGTCTCCTCTTGTGCCGCCCCCTCCCCCCCCGTCTCTGTCTCCTCCTGTGCCGCTGCCCCCCCCCGTCTCTGTCTCCTCCTGTGCCGCCCCCCCCCTTCTACGTCTCCTCCTGCCCCCCCCCCCCTCCTCTGCGTCTCCTCCTGTCCCCCCCCTTCTGCGTCTCCTCCTGTCCCCCCCCCCCTTCTGCGTCTCCTCCTGTCCCCCCCCCTTCTGCGTCTCCTCCTCCTGCCCCCCCTCCTCTGCGTCTCCTCCTGCCCCCCCTCCTCTGCGTCTCCTCCTGCCCCCCCCTCCTCTGCGTCTCCACCTGCCCCCCCTCCTCTGCGTCTCCTCCTGTCCCCCCCCTTCTGCATCTCCTCCTGCCCCCCCCCCTCCTCTGCGTCTCCTCCTGCCCCCCCCTCCTCTGCGTCTCCTCCTGCCCCCCCTCCTCTGCGTCTCCTCCTGCCCCCCCTCCTCTGCGTCTCCTCCTGCCCCCCCTCCTCTGCGTCTCCTCCTGTCCCCCCCCTTCTGCGTCTCCTCCTGTCCCCCCCCCTTCTGTGTCTCCTCCTGTCCCCCCCCCCCTTCTCCGTCTCCTCTTGTGCTGCCCCCTCCCCCGTCTCTGTCTCCTCCTGTGCCGCCCCCTCCCCGTCTCTGTCTCCTCCTGTGCCGCCCCCTCCCTGTCTCTGTCTCCTCTTGTGCCGCCCCCTCCCCCGTCTGTCTCCTCCTGTGCCGCCCCCTCCCCCGTCTCTGTCTCCTCCTGTGCCGCCCCCTCCCCCCGTCTCTGTCTCCTCCTGTGCCGCCCCTCCCCCGTCTCTGTCTCCTCCTGTGCCGCCCCCTCCCCCGTCTGTCTCCTCCTGTGCCGCCCCCTCCCCCGTCTCTGTCTCCTCCTGTGCCGCTGCCCCCCCCCGTCTCTGTCTCCTCCTGTGCCGCCCCCCCGTCTCTGTCTCCTCCTGTGCCGCCCCCCCCCCTTCTACGTCTCCTCCTGCCCCCCCCCCCTCCTCTGCGTCTCCTCCTGTCCCCCCCTTCTGCGTCTCCTCCTGTCCCCCCCCCCTTCTGCCTCTCCTCCTGTCCCCCCCCTTCTGCCTCTCCTCCTGTCCCCCCCTCCTCTGCGTCTCCTCCTGCCCCCCCCTCCTCTGCGTCTCCTCCTGCCCCCCCCTCCTCTGCGTCTCCTCCTGCCCCCCCTCCTCTGCGTCTCCTCCTGTCCCCCCCCCCCTTCTGCCTCTCCTCCTGCCCCCCCCCTTCTGCCTCTCCTCCTGTCCCCCCCCTCCTCTGCGTCTCCTCCTGCCCCCCCCATCCTCTGCGTCTCCTCCTGCCCCCCCATCCTCTGCGTCTCCTCCTGCCCCCCCCTCCTCTGCGTCTCCTCCTGTCTCCCCCTCCTCTGCGTCTCCTCCTGTCTCCCCCTCCTCTGCGTCTCCTCCTGTCCCCCCCCCCTTCTGCATCTCCTCCTGCCCCCCCCCTCTGCGTCTCCTCCTGTCCTCCCCCCCCTTCTGCGTCTCCTCCTGTCTCCGTCTCTGTCTCCTGTGCCCCCCCCCCCCCGTCTGTCTCCTGCGCCCCCCCCCCCGTCTCTGTCTCCTCTTGTGCCGCCCCCTCCCCTGTCTCTGTCTCCTCCTGTGCCGCCCCCCCCCCCCCGTCTGTGACGACTCCTGTGCCGCCCCCCCCTCTGTGTCTCCTACTGTGCTGCCCCCCCCTCTGTGTCTCCTCCTGTGCCGCCCCCCCCTCTGTGTCTCCTCCTGTGCCGCCCCCCCCTCTGTGTCTCCTCCTGTGCCGCCCCCCCCTCTGTGTCTCCTCCTGTGCCCCCCCCCCCCTCTGTGTCTCCTGCTGTGATGGAACACTATTCCTCCTCCCACAATACGCAGGGGCATTTTCACTCCCACACCTCATCTCTGGGGCATTGTTGACTTTCATTGACTACTACCCCCCCCCCCCCCACCCTACCCTGGCCAGTGTGGCCCTCTGAGGTCTGAAGGACAGTGAAGTGGTTGGTCTGGGGGCCCCGTCCATTACTCTTATCTTTACTATCATTTCCAATATTGATAAATCTACAGCTGTGATGCCGGGGCTCCGCTGTGATCCCGCCATGAAGGTGACTTTTCTGTCTCTTGTCTGTTTAGTAGGAAGAATGTCGCCCATAAGAAGAAGCTGAAGCCTCCTGAGAAGGCCGCAGTCTCCAGGAAGAAGAGGAAGAAGAAGGCGGCTCCTCCTAAGAAGCGGGAAAAGTCAAAGTCTCCATGTGAAGTGTCTGATAAAGAGAATGAGACGCTCACTGCCAGGTCTGCACTGCTGGTGTTTGCCCATATTACAGCAAATCTGGAGGGGAGGAGCTCCAGGCCAGCCAATAGTAGTGGAGGGTATGAGGGTATGACGGTGGGCAGTATGTAGAGTAGTGGAGGGTATGACGGCAGGTGGTATGTAGAGCAGTGGAGGGTATGACGGCAGGTGGTATGTAGAGCAGTGGAGGGTATGAAGGCAGGCGGTATGTAGAGCAGTGGAGGGTATGAAGGCAGGCGGTATGTAGAGCAGTGGAGGGTATGACGGTGGGCAGTGTAGGGAATGACAGCAGGCGGTATTTAGAGAAGTGGAGGGTATGAAGGCAGGCGGTATGTAGAGCAGTGAAGGGTATGAAGGCAGGCGGTATGTAGAGCAGTGGGGGGTATGAAGGCAGGCGGTATGTAGAGCAGTGGAGGGTATGAAGGCAGGCGGTATGTAGAGCAGTGGAGGGTATGAAGGCAGGTGGTATGTAGAGCAGTGGAGGGTATGACGGCAGGCGGTATGTAGAGCAGTGGAGGGTATGACGGCAGGCGGTATGTAGAGCAGTGGAGGGTATGATGGTGGGCAGTATGTAGAGCAGTGGAGGGTATGATGGTGGGCAGTATGTAGAGCAGTGGAGGGTATGATGGTGGGCAGTATGTAGAGTAGTGGAGGGTATGACGGTGGGCAGTGTAGGGAATGACAGCAGGCGGTATGTAGAGCAGTGGAGGGTATGACGGTGGGCAGTGTAGGGAATGACAGCAGGCGGTATGTAGAGCAGTGGAGGGTATGACGGTGGGCAGTGTAGGGAATGACAGCAGGCGGTATGTAGAGCAGTGGAGGGTATGACGGTGGGCAGTGTAGGGAATGACAGCAGGCGGTATGTAGAGCAGTGGAGGGTATGAAGGCAGGCGGTATGTAGAGCAGTGGAGGGTATGATGGTGGGCAGTATGTAGAGTAGTGGGGGGTATGACGGCAGGCGGTATGTAGAGCAGTGGAGGGTATGATGGTGGGAAGTGGAGGGTATGACGGTGGGCAGTATGTAGAGTAGTGGAGGGTATGACGGTGGGCAGTGTAGGGAATGACAGCAGGCGGTATGTAGAGCAGTGGAGGGTATGACGGCAGGCGGTATGTAGAGCAGTGGAGGGTATGACGGCAGGCGGTATGTAGAGCAGTGGAGGGTATGACAGCAGGCGGTATGTAGAGCAGTGGAGGGTATGACGGCAGGCGGTATGTAGAGCAGTGGAGGGTATGACGGCAGGCGGTATGTAGAGCAGTGGAGGGTATGACGGCAGGCGGTATGTAGAGCAGTGGAGGGTATGACGGCAGGCGGTATGTAGAGCAGTGGAGGGTATGACGGCAGGCGGTATGTAGAGCAGTGGAGGGTATGACGGCAGGCGGTATGTACGAGCAGTGGAGGGTATGACGGCAGGCGGTATGTAGAGCAGTGGAGGGTATGACGGCAGGCGGTATGTAGAGCAGTGGAGGGTATGACGGCAGGCGGTATGTAGAGCAGTGGAGGGTATGACGGCAGGCGGTATGTAGAGCAGTGGAGGGTATGACGGCAGGCGGTATGTAGAGCAGTGGAGGGTATGACGGCAGGCGGTATGTAGAGCAGTGGAGGGTATGACGGCAGGCGGTATGTAGAGCAGTGGAGGGTATGATGGTGGGCAGTATGTAGAGCAGTGGAGGGTATGATGGTGGGCAGTATGTAGAGCAGTGGAGGGTATGACGGCAGGCGGTATGTAGAGCAGTGGAGGGTATGACGGCAGGCGGTATGTAGAGCAGTGGAGGGTATGACGGCAGGCGGTATGTAGAGCAGTGGAGGGTATGATGGTGGGCAGTATGTAGAGCAGTGGAGGGTATGATGGTGGGCAGTATGTAGAGCAGTGGAGGGTATGACGGCAGGCGGTATGTAGAGCAGTGGAGGGTATGACGGCAGGCGGTATGTAGAGCAGTGGAGGGTATGACGGCAGGCGGTATGTAGAGCAGTGGAGGGTATGACATCAGGCGGTATGTAGAGCAGTGGAGGGTATGACGGCAGGCGGTATGTAGAGCAGTGGAGGGTATGACGGCAGGCGGTATGTAGAGCAGTGGAGGGTATGACGGCAGGCGGTATGTAGAGCAGTGGAGGGTATGACGGCAGGCGGTATGTAGAGCAGTGGAGGGTATGATGGTGGGCAGTATGTAGAGCAGTGGAGGGTATGACGGCAGGCGGTATGTAGAGCAGTGGAGGGTATGACGGCAGGCGGTATGTAGAGCAGTGGAGGGTATGACGGCAGGCGGTATGTAGAGCAGTGGAGGGTATGACGGCAGGCGGTATGTAGAGCAGTGGAGGGTATGACGGCAGGCGGTATGTATGAGCAGTGGAGGGTATGATGGTGGGCAGTATGTAGAGCAGTGGAGGGTATGATGGTGGGCAGTATGTAGAGCAGTGGAGGGTATGACGGCAGGCAGGTATGTAGAGCAGTGGAGGGTATGACGGCAGGCGGTATGTAGAGCAGTGGAGGGTATGACGGCAGGCGGTATGTAGAGCAGTGGAGGGTATGACGGCAGGCGGTATGTAGAGCAGTGGAGGGTATGGGCAGGGCAGTATGTAGAGCAGTGGAGGGTATGATGGTGGGCAGTATGTAGAGTAGTGGAGGTTATGACGGTGGGCAGTGTTGAGGGAATGACAGCAGGCGGTATGTAGAGCAGACCTGCATCTGAGGGGGGGGGGGGCGGTGACCTGCATTTGAGGGGGGGGCGGTGACCTGCATTTGAGGGGGGGGGCGGTGACCTGCATCTGAGGGGGGGGGGGGCGGTGACCTGCATCTGAGGGGGGGGGGAGGCGGTGACCTGCATCTGAGGGGGGGGGGCGGTGACCTGCATTTGAGGGGGGGCGGTGACCTGCATCTGAGGGGGGGGGGGCGGTGACCTGCATCTGAGGGGGGGGGGGGGGCGGTGACCTGTATATGAGGGGGGCGGGTGGTCGGTATCGGCACACAGAAGGGAACACCTGGAAGTTCTCATCTCGGGGGATGGGTGGCCTGCAGACTAACTTGCTGGTGAATTTTTGGTATTGGTGAAAGTCTCTTCTGATTGGTTGTACATTGACTGAACGCCCTCCAATCACCTCTCTCCCCAGGAGTTGTGGTCCTCCTCTCATCTTCACCACGCCTTTTCGGAAGTTCGTGACCTTCCGGCGTAAAGCTCCGCCTGCCAGTATGAAGCCTCTGAGTGGGAGACCCAAAAGGCCGGCGGTAAGAGATCTCTGAATATGGCGCTAAGCCTATACCGGGCCGCTCCCTAGGGGACTCAAAGCGGGTCATCATGTGATTGGGTGGTACTCCATATCCAGAGTGATCCTACATGGTGTCACCGTATATGGCTACAGATATGTGTTGGAGTGCGGTGGAGGTAGTATGGTCCACATTGACGCCGGGTGTGAGCAGCCCATGCAGGCACGGAGCTATGAGTAGCCCATATGGGTTTGGGGGTAAGCAGCATAACCTATAGCATTGCAGGCATGGAGATGGGAGTAGTGGGACCCATGGAGGGGAGGTGAGTAGTAGGACCCATGGAGGGGAGGGTGAGTAGTAGGACCCATGGAGGGGGGTGAGTAGTAGGACCCATGGAGGGGGGTGGGTGGTAGGAAACATGGAGGGGGGTGAGTGGTAGGACCCATGAAGGGGGGATAGTAGGACCCCTGAAGGGGAGGGGTAGTAGGACCCATGGAAGGGGGTGAGTGCTAGGACCCCATGTATAGTAGGACCCATGTATTCTATCCTCTGGTGTCTCCTCAGCAGCGCACCCCTCTCACTCCGGACTCCTTCCACGACTTTGAGGTGAAGAAGCGGAAGTTGTGTCCGGAAGTCATGAGTAGTAGGACCCATGAAGGGGGGGTAGTAGGACCCATGGAGGGGAGGTGAGTAGTAGGACCCATGGAGGGGAGGGTGAGTAGTAGGACCCATGGAGGGGGGTGAGTAGTAGGACCCATGGAGGGGGGTGAGTAGTAGGACCCATGGAGGGGGGTGGGTGGTAGGACCCATGGAGGGGGTGAGTGCTAGGACCCCTGTATAGTAGGACCCTTGAAGGGGGGGTGGTAGTAGAACCCATGAAGGGGAGGGGTAGCAGGACCCATGGAGGGCGGTGAGTGCTAGGACCCCTGGAGGGCGGTGAGTGCTAGGACCCCTGTATAGTAGGACCCCTGAAGGGGAGGGGTAGTAGGACCCATGGAAGGGCGTGAGTGCTAGGACCCCATGTATAGTAGGACCCATGTATTCTATCCTCTGGTGTCTCCTCAGCAGCGCACCCCTCTCACTCCGGACTCGTTCCACGACTTTGAAGTGAAGAAGCGGAAGTTGTGTCCGGAAGTCATCAGTATTCTGGACTCCTCGGCGGACGGGCTGTCCAGTCCTCTTCAGAAGGCTCCTCTTCTCTCCAGCACCCCCTCCGTTCTGCTGACTGCCATGCCGAGGACAGAGAAGTCTTTTGTCAGGCAGCTGGCGCTGTGTGGGCCCCTGGAGGACAGTGTGGTCATGTGCTGCTCTGGGGCCCATTCTACTGATGGAGAGAATAAAGAGGACCTGTTGTATGGGGACATTCCCGAAAGAATGGCACAGCCGCATGGTGTCATGGAAGATCAGAGAAGAGGGACACAACCCTGCAGCAGATCCGATGAGGAAAGCTTTATGGATGAGTCCAGGCTCGGGTCGCCCACCAATCCGAATTCTGCGGGGTCCGGGGTCAAGTGTCTGAGTATTAAGGTATCCAATGCCAATGGAAGATCCTCTTTGTGCCTTTTGTCTCCCGTCGGCGTTTCCCCCTCTCCGTCTCTTATCTGCCTGGATGAGGAGGAGAAGCGCGGGCGAGGGGGCAGCAATGCCTTCTGTACCAGTCCTGAGCTCTTCTCGGAGGAGGAGGAGGATTTGCCCCACACCTCTGTGATAATGGAGGAGGCCGCCATGTTGGATGAAAGCCCGTCCAGCGGGTTCCTGAAGAGAAATTCCTCAGATAAGTGGAATTATTTCAGAAGAAGAACTTTCCAGCCCGTTGTAAAGTTGCATCCAGACGCCGTTGTTGAATATCTGGAAAGGCAGAATGAGGAGAAATGTCCTCGGGGGGCTTCGCGGGTCCATGACACGGAGGTGGGCACCTTAATTCTGCCTCTGAGAGACATGAGTCTCCGCCAGATGCAGCCGGTTGTACAACTGGACCGCCATTCCGTTACCAAATATTTCCAGGATAAAAACTTGTCTAAGAGGCGGAGCGTTGAGCCACGTCTGCGGATCTTCGGCACCGATCTCACCTCACTGACTTTAGAGACGGGAATGAAGACCCCCCTGGTGATCTCTTCTATGCCAAAGAGCCGAATTCAGAACTCTGCGGCTCCTCAGGAGACCACGGGGAGGAAAGTCTGTATCAGTGGCTTCAGTGTGAAGAGATGGGGAAACCGCAGGAAAAAGTCCACCAAGGCCCAGAAGCAGCTTTCCTTCCAGGACTATGGGGACATGTCTCTGTTCCGGGACAAGGAGGTAAGAGGTCTGGGGGGAGGAGGAGAAGGAGGGAGGGAGGTGAGAGTTCTGGGGGGAGGAGGGAGGGAGGTGAGAGTTCTGGGGGGAGGAGGGAGGGAGGTGAGAGTTCTGGGGGGAGGAGGGAGGGAGGTGAGAGTTCTGGGGGGAGGAGGGAGGAGGTGAGAGTTCTGGGGGGAGGAGGAGGGAGGTGAGAGTTTTGGGGGGAGGTGAGAGTTTTGGGGGGAGGTGAGAGTTTTGGGGGGGTGAGGTTTTGGGGGGAGGTGAGTTTTGGGGGGAGGTGAGAGTTTTGGGGGGAGGTGAGAGTTTTGGGGGGAGGTGAGAGTTTTGGGGGGAGGTGAGAGTTTTGGGGGGAGGTGAGAGTTTTGGGGGGAGGTGAGAGTTTTGGGGGGAGGTTTTGGGGGGAGAGTTTTGGGGGGAGGTGAGAGTTTTGGGGGGGAGGTTGGAGTTTTGGGGGGAGGTGAGAGTTTTGGGGGGAGGAGTTTTGGGGGGGGTGAGTTTGTTTTGGGGGGAGGTGAGTTTTGGGGGGAGGTGAGAGTTTTGGGGGGAGGTGAGGTTTTGGGGGGAGGTGAGAGTTTTGGGGGGAGGTGAGAGTTTTGGGGGGAGGTGAGAGTTTTGGGGGGAGGTGAGAGTTTTGGGGGGAGGTGAGAGTTTTGGGGGGAGGTGAGAGTTTTGGGGGGAGGTGAGAGTTTTGGGGGGAGGTGAGAGTTTTGGGGGGAGGTGAGAGTTTTGGGGGGAGGTGAGAGTTTTGGGGGGTGAGAGTTTTGGGGGAGGTGAGAGTTTTGGGGGGAGGTGAGAGTTTTGGGGGGAGGTGAGAGTTTTGGGGGGAGGTGAGAGTTTTGGGGGGAGGTGAGAGTTTTGGGGGGAGGTGAGAGTTTTGGGGGGAGGTGAGAGTTTTGGGGGGGATGAGAGTTTTGGGGGGAGGTGAGAGTTTTGGGGGGAGGTGAGAGTTTTGGGGGGAGGTGAGAGTTTTGGGGGGAGGTGAGAGTTTTGGGGGGAGGTGAGAGTTTTGGGGGGAGGTGAGAGTTTTGGGGGGAGGTGGGGGGAGAGTTTTGGGGGGAGGTGAGAGTTTTGGGGGGAGGTGAGAGTTTTGGGGGGAGGTGAGAGTTTTGGGGGGAGGTGAGAGTTTTGGGGGGAGGTGAGAGTTTTGGGGGGAGGTGAGAGTTTTGGGGGGAGGTGAGAGTTTTGGGGGGAGGTGAGAGTTTTGGGGGGAGGTGAGAGTTTTGGGGGGAGGTGAGAGTTTGGGGGGAGGTGAGAGTTTTGGGGGGAGGTGAGAGTTTTGGGGGGAGGTGAGAGTTCTGGGGGGAGGTGAGAGTTTTGGGGGGAGGTGAGAGTTCTGGGGGAGGTGAGAGTTCTGGGGGGAGGAGGGGAGAGGAGGTGAGAGTTCTGGGGGGAGGAGGAGGAGGGAGGTGAGAGTTCTGGGGGGAGGAGGAGGAGGGAGGTGAGAGTTTTGGGGGTAGGAGGAGGAGGGAGGTGAGAGTTTTGGGGGTAGGAGGAGGAGGGAGGTGAGAGTTTTGGGGGTAGGAGGAGGAGGGAGGTGAGAGTTTTGGGGGTAGGAGGAGGAGGGAGGTGAGAGTTTTGGGGGTAGGAGGAGGAGGGAGGTGAGAGTTTTGGGGGTAGGAGGAGGAGGGAGGTGAGAGTTTTGGGGGTAGGAGGAGGAGGGAGGTGAGAGTTTTGGGGGTAGGAGGAGGAGGGAGGTGAGAGTTCTGGGAGCAGGGAGGTGAGAGTTCTGGTGGGGAGAAGGAGGGAGGTGAGAGTTCTGGGGGGAGGAGGGAGGTGAGAGTTTTGGGGGGAGGAGGAGAAGGGGGGAGGTGAGAGTTCTGGGGGGAGGAGGAGGGAGGTGAGAGTTTTGGGGGGAGGAGGGAGGTGAGATTTCTGGGGGGAGGAGAAGGGGGAGGTGAGAGTTTTGGTGGAGGGAGGAGAAGAGGGGGGTAAGGAGGGAGGTGAGAGTTTTGGTGGGAGGAAAAGGGGGAGGTGAGTTTTGGTGGGGGGAGGGAAGGAAGGGAGGTAAGAGTTTATGGTGGGGGGAGAAGGGGGAAGATGAGAGTTCTGGGGGGAAAGGAGGAGGGAGGTGAGAGTTCTAGGGGGAGAAGGAGGGAGGTGAGAGTTTGGGGGAGGAGGAGAAGGAGGGGTGGGAGTTCTGGGGGGAGGAGGGAGGGAGGTGAGAGTTCTGGGGGGAGAAGGATGAGGGAGGTGAGAGTTCTGGGGGGAGGAGGAGGAGGGAGGTGAGAGTTCTGGGGGGAGGAGGAGGAGGGAGGTGAGAGTTCTGGGGGGGAGGAGAAGGAGGGAGGTGAGAGTTCTGGGGGGGGAGGAGGAGGTGAAGGGGGGGAGGGGGGAGGTGAGAGTTCTGGGGGGAGGAGGAGGAGGGAGGTGAGAGTTTTGGGGGGAGGAAGAGAAGGAGGGAGGTGAGAGTTCTGGGGAGGAGGAGGGAAGGAGGGAGGTGAGAGTTCTGGGGGGGAGGAGGAGAAGGAGGGGTGAGAGTTCTGGGGGGAGGAGGAGGAGGGAGGTGAGAGTTCTGGGGGAGGAGGAGAAGGAGGGAGGTGAGAGTTCTGGGGAGGAGGAGAAGGAGGGAGGTGAGAGTTTTGGGGGAGGAGGAGAAGGAGGAGGGAGGTGAGAGTTTTGGGGGGAGGAGGAGAAGGAGGGAGGTGAGAGTTCTGGGGGGAGGAGGAGAAGGAGGGAGGTGAGAGTTCTGGGGGGAGGAGAAGGGGGAGGTGAGAGTTTTGGTGAGGGGGGGGGGGGCTAAGGAGGGAGGTGAGAGTTTTGGTGGGGGAGAGAAGGGGGGGGGAGGTGAGAGTTTTGGTGGGGGGAGAAGGGGGAGGTGAGTTTTGGTGGGGGGAGAAGGGGGAGGTGAGTTTTGGTGGGGGGAGAAGGGGGAGGTGAGTTTTGGTGGTGGGAGGGAAGGAGGGAGGTGAGAGTTCTGGGGGGGAGGAGGAGAAGGAGGGAGGTGAGAGTTCTGGGGGGGAGGAGGAGGAGGGAGGTGAGAGTTCTGGGGGGGAGGAGGAGGAGGGAGGTGAGAGTTCTGGGGGGAGGAGGAGAAGGAGGGGTGAGAGTTCTGGGGGGGAGGAGCAGGGAGGTGAGAGTTCTGGGGGGAGGAGGAGGAGGGAGGTGAGAGTTCTGGGGGGAGGAGAAGGAGGGAGGTGAGAGTTTTGGGGGGAGGAGGAGGGAGGTGAGAGTTCTGGGGGGAGAAGGAGAGGAGGGAGGTGAGAGTTCTGGGGGGAGGAGAAGGGGGGAGGTGAGTTTTGGTGGGGGAGAGAAGGGGGGAGGTGAGAGTTCTGGGGGGGAGGAGAAGGGGGGTGGTGAGAGTTCTGAGGGGAGGAGGAGGAGGAGGAGGGAGGTGAGAGTTTTGGGGGGAGGAGGGAGGTGAGATTTCTGGGGGGAGGAGAAGGGGAGGTGAGTTTTGGTGGAGGGAGGAGAAGAGGGAAGGAGGGAGGTGAGAGTTTTGGTGGGGGGAGAAGGGGAAGGTAAGTTTTGGTGGGGGGAAGGAAGGAGGTAAGAGTTTTGGTGGGGGTAGAAGGGGGAGGTGAGAGTTCTGGGGGGAGGAGAATGGGGTGGTGAGAGTTCTGGGGGGAGGAGGGAGGTGAGATTTCTCGGTGGAGGAGAAGGGGGAGGTGAGTTTTGGTGGAGGGAGGAGAAGGGGGAAGGAGGGAGGTGAGAGTTCTGGGGTGAGAGTTTTGATGGGGGGGTAAAGAGTCCATTCCTGCTTTAGCTGAATCTCGAGGGGTGTGGCCTGCAGTGTCGTGTGGGAAGTCCTTATATTGGGGTGATGAGTCGTGTTTCCTCTCCCCTCAGGATGTGGGCGGAGCCCTCTCCCCTCTTCATTTCTCGCCTTCTCTTCTCACCTCGTCCTTCCTGAACTCTACGACTGTCGGGAATCTGGACCTGTCCACAGAATCCTTTTCTTTCCGAGATTCCCATAAGGATCTTCAGCGATGGGCACGACTCCGAGCCGCTCTGTCGCTCCACCGCAAGAAGAAAGGTCAGGAAAAGCGATCGCCATGCAGTGAGCGGCGTCCACTGAGATCTCTGGGAGGGTGGAGTCTTTGAGGGAGGGTTGGATTTGTACTAGGTGGGGTCTCTAAATTCTGCATTTGTGTTTGTGGGGCCCCTGTGGGAGGTTTGGTTCTGGATTATGTGGGGCCCCTGTGGGAGGTTTGGTTCTGGGTTATGTGGGGCCCCTCTGGGAGGTTTGGTTCTGGATTATGTGGGGCCCCTGTGGGAGGTTTGGTTCTGGGTTATGTGGGGCCCCTCTGGGAGGTTTGGTTCTGGGTTATGTGGGGCCCCTGTGGGAGGTTTGGTTCTGGATTATGTGGGGCCCCTGTGGGAGGTTTGGTTCTGGATTATGTGGGGCCCCTGTGGGAGGTTTGGTTCTGGATTATGTGGGGCCCCTGTGGGAGGTTTTGTTCTGGGTTATGTGGAGCCCCTGTCTTATTTGTGCCTCTCTCTTTCTTCCCCCCAGTTGAGGCCGGCCTTCCATCCCTCCACCTCGCTGACCGGAGATCTGGGAACCAAAGTGCTCACAGCAATTCCTCTTCTCTGGTAAGCTGGTCCTCGGCCAATGAGACGCTTTGCTGACAAATGACGTCTTCCATGTGCCGATAACGGGGCCCTAAAAACAGGCTCCTCCCACAAGAACAGGAAACTCCCTACCAAAAACACTTTCAATGGAAGTCCCTCTCCTCTGAGTCTCGGCGAGGGCAAGTCCCTCTCCTCTGAGTCTCGGCGAGGGCAAGTCCCTCTCCTCTGAGTCTCGGCGAGGGCAAGTCCCTCTCCTCTGAGTCTCGGCGAGGGCAAGTCCCTCTCCTCTGAGTCTCGGCGAGGGCAAGTCCCTCTCCTCTGAGTCTCGGCGAGGGCAAGTCCCTCTCCTCTGAGTCTCGGCGAGGGCAAGTCCCTCTCCTCTGAGTCTCGGCGAGGGCAAGTCCCTCTCCTCTGAGTCTCGGCGAGGGCAAGTCCCTCTCCTCTGAGTCTCGGCGAGGGCAAGTCCCTCTCCTCTGAGTCTCGGCGAGGGCAAGTCCCTCTCCTCTGAGTCTCGGCGAGGGCAAGTCCCTCTCCTCTGAGTCTCGGCGAGGGCAAGTCCTCCTCTTAATACTGGGAGTACGGACATTGTGCCCTAGTGCTGCTGTCCTGGGATCTGTGGTTAATTGTCATGCAGAGTCGGCAGCAGGGAGGGGGGGTGGTCTATGAAGATCATTTTTGTCGGGGATTCGGGGTATATAATATCTTCCTGACGTCTCTCTCGCTCTCCCTGCAGCTCCTGCTCTCTCCATCGTCGTTGTGCTGCGATGATCTGACCGACGCAGAGAAGGTTTTGGCAGAATGTCAGCAGGAGAAGCCGATTTCTTTCCACCAATGCCTGACGCAGGATCAGATTCTCCTCTGCCAGAAGGTGGGGGAGGGGGTGTATGGTGAAGTCTTTCGAACGGTGCGAGGCGACCAGCTGGTGGCTCTAAAGGTAAGTACAGATGAAGAGGTGTGGGGGTCAAATCTGAAAGGGGACTAAAGTGGGATGTATCTATAGGGGGGGGGACTATGGAGAATATTTACAGTGTAAGGACCTACCTAACCTCCAATCTGACTACTCTCCTGTGATAGGAGGACCCACCTAACCTCCAATCTGACTACTCTCCTGTGATAGGAGGACCCACCTAACCCCCAATCTGACTACTCTCCTGTGATAGGAGGACCCACCTAACCTCCAATCTGACTACTCTCCTGTGATAGGAGGACCCACCTAACCCCCAATCTGACTACTCTCCTGTGATAGGAGGACCCACCTAACCCCCAATCTGACTACTCTCCTGTGATAGGAGGACCCACCTAACCTCCAATCTGACTACTCTCCTGTGATAGGAGGACCCACCTAACCTCCAATCTGACTACTCTCCTGTGATAGGAGGACCCACCTAACCTCCAATCTGACTACTCTCTTGTGATAGGAGGACCCACCTAACCTCCAATCTGACTACTCTCCTGTGATAGGAGGACCCACCTAAACTCCAATCTGACTACTCTCCTGTGATAGGAGGACCCACCTAACCTCCAGTCAGTCAGGCAGGATCTGGCAGTTATTGTAGATCTGAAGAAGATTGTAGTCTGTCTGGCGAGGTTGGTTGCCATCTCTGAAACCCCCAGGTTCTTTCCTCCGCACCGGAGGCTATACCCTACATGTGGCTCCTGTCTCATGACTCTTCCAATCAGGTCTGTCTGTCAGTTTTTCAGGCGCACCTGATTGCATGGTCCATTCATCTTTATAGGCCGCTTGTGCAGTGGGCGGAGCTGCTCATGTAGGGGACAGGCGGTGCTGGCCATTTTGTTGGTGTGTTGGTGCAGTGTACGGGGTTCTGCAGTGCTGTCAAAGTTTGCTGCTGCATCTTCGTCTACTTCCACGCATGCACACAGTGGGGGGTGGATGAAGATGCAGTAGGGGGTTGGTTCTCATCTGAACGAGGTCTAAACCAAGATCGGAGATCGGCACAAGGCTGGAACGGGCTACAAGACCCTCAGCAAGAAGCTTGGTGAGAAGGAGTCGACTGTTGGAGTGATTAGAAGAAATACAAAATAACCATCGATCGTCCTCCTCGGTCTGGAGCTCCACGCAAGATTTCTCCTCATGGGATGAGGATGGTGTAACGGGAGTCACTTTTGGGCACAGACTGAGCCAGGAAATAATGGACATATCTCGGATTACATGAGATGGGACAATAATGAAAATTCATGTATTGCAGGAGATCTTGAAATATTACAGGTGGTTAATTCTGACCCCAACAGGTTAATTGAAAGATGTTAATTGATGTTAATCACCTCCAGCTACCTGGCTGTAGTGATAAAAGCTTGCTGTGATTGCATTCTATTGTCTATTGTGCTAATTAAGTCTGGCTTCTGAAGGACCTCTCATTGTGTATGCCAATGACACTGTATTGTGTGAAAGTATATTGATAAGATGTGGAATGTGACTGAGCACCCTCTAAAGGTCAGACGTCTGTGTATTGTGTATCAGGTGAGAACAGCTTGTCGCCGAGTCAGAACGTCTGGGGAATGATTAGTAATTGGCTTATCTGAATGTCATTATCTAACGGGATGTGTATTGAAGTTTCTTGTGTCATGTTGTGGGTGGAGTTGAGTCATTGTCCAGATTTGGTTTCTAACTGTATATAACAAGCTGAGTTTACCATTAAAGTATTAATTTGTTTGGAACCAGAGAACAGAGCTTGTGTCTCGTTATTCTGAGGAATGGGATGGATCGTGTCTGCTGGATTGTGGAGTGTCGGATAAGTTGTCTTGGGTTGGTGGAATGGAATATCATAAATGGCGTTAACCCCTGACCGTTACAATTGTTGGCAAAGCAGTGAGATGATCCCACAGCCTTAAAGGACGGCTACCCTCAAGGACTTACTGGGGAGCCGGGGCAGACCGGCCAGCAACCGTAAGAAGATGGACGTGATCTCAGAACTTGTCCAAAGGGATGGAGCTGAAAGACCCAACATAACGGAAAGGCACAGCGTAACAGACAGGACACCCGAGGAAGCAAGTTTTGATCTGGCTGTTAAACTAAGACTGGCACACTACGGTCCTAATCCTCCACCGGAGATCATAGACCTGGTTATAGCTGCTGTGGATGGCACTTGGCTACGGCAAAGAGGTTCTGCAGCAGCAGAAGTCACAGCAGCACCAACTGAAAGGAGAAAGATACATTTAGCTGCTTTTAAGAATTTAATTGCAACTGAAGGGGAGATTGATGGGTACCTGGCTGACTTAGAACGGCAATGTGCCCACAGAGGAATGGGTTACCATTTTGTCTGGGAAATTGTCCGGCCGGGCCAGTGAAGCGTTCAGGGCCATCCCAGACAAGGACATTATGAACTATGGACTGGTAAAAGAAGCACTTTTGGCCAGGTATGCCGTCACACCAGAGGCATACCGGAGGCGGTTCCGAGAGACGAGCCAGCAGACTGGAGACTCGTATACTAAGTGGGCATGCCGCCTACACTGCACGGCATCCCACTGGGTCGATGGATGCCAAGCAGAATCCGGGGAAGAGGTGCTGCATGTGTTCCTGCTGGAGCACTCCTTTGACAAGCTGTCCCGGGAAGTCAGAGAGTGAGTCCGGGACCGAAAACCTTTCTCCTTTCTCCTTGTCTGAAGCAGCTCGCCTGGCAGATGAATACACAGACGCCTGCAAACTGGATAACTCTGTGGTCAAGACAACCGCTCGGGTGGATTATCGATCAGTGGCACCCCTGCCGGCTATCTCCTACAAACCCCAGTCGGACCGTCCTACAACACCACCTCCAGCGGCCACTTATTCTCAAACAACCAGGCCACAAAAAGTCACTGTCCATTGAATCCACCCAGGCAGTGACAGTCATGGAGACAGCCAGAAAGGGGGAACCCCCACACATCCATGCCTGCGGCCCACTGCGTTGGGGAGGAAGAACATTGGGGCGTTCTGCATGAGGCAGATCCAATACAAGCAGCCAACCAGGACAACAGGCAGCAACACAGGCAGACTGTCTGGGTCAATGGAAAGGTAGCCAATGGGCTATGCGATACTGGGGCCACCATGACCCTGCTACAGAAGAACCTCATCCCAGAGCACACCGGAGACACCGTAGCCGTAAGAGTAGCGGGAGGCACCGTCTTGCTGAGACCCGGGTAAGACTACCTTCCCCGACATGTACTGTAGATCCGGCCCAATATCAGTCTAAAATGGGAATGTGACAAGTTGGCCAGTGAGAAATCAGAGATGCAACCCGTGGCTTGAACATTGAAATGCACAAACAGGCTGAAATTGTCAGAAGGTTAAATGGGATTTGCGCCCGGGTTCTGCCTTATCTCTCCCAAGAGCATCAGCAACAAGTCCTGGGAGCCATTGAGTGAGCAAAGCAAGTGACTGTTCCAGAACTGAATTCCATTATTCACCTTCACCATCAGCTACCGACCTGGTAAGCAAAATGGAAATGCGGATGGGTTAATTTGTTAACTATTATGTTTCAATACCCTGTTAACAGTCATTTAAGCCAAAAAAATTTTTTGATTTGCAACTCCTTTGATGTTAATCACCTCCAGCTACCGACTGTAGTGATAAAAGCTTGCTGTGATTGCATTCTATTGTGCTAATTAAGTCTGGCTTCTGAAGGACCTCTCATTGTGTATGCCAATGACACTGTATTGTGTGAAAGTCTATTGATAAGATGTGGAATGTGACTGAGCACCCTCTAAAGGTCAGACGTTTGTGTATTGTGTATCAGGTGAGAACAGCTTGTCGCAGAGTCAGAACGTCTGGGGAATGATTAGTAATTAGCTCATCTGAATGTCATTATCTAACGGGATGTGTATTGAAGTTTCTTGTGTCATGTTGTAGGTGGAGTTAAGCCATTGTCCATATTTGGTTTCTAAGGGCCAGATTCAGGTAGATGGGAGCATCTTTAATCTGGAGTAACGTTTCTCATTTACGTTACTCTGGCGAAATTTTAGGAGCAAGTGCTGTTATTCATGAAGCACTTGCTCCTAAAGTTGCGGCAGCGCATCGAAAATGAGCCGGCGTTATTCAAATTGGGCGGGTACGGGGCGTGTATTATTAAAACTAGGCGCGGTCCCGCGGCGAAAGTACTGCGCATGCGTCGACTGTCAATGCCTCCCAGTGCGCATGCTCACAACTTCCGTCGGCACCACTTCACGGGAAACGTCAGCGCAATGCGTTCCGTTGGACGTTTAAATGCGCCCGTAGAAGCGCCATTCCGGCACTAAAGTATATCCTGCTCCCCCTCCCCGCAGTGAAGTTACTTTTGTTCTGAGATGGCTGCTCCCGTTCCCCGCAAACACACAGGAGAAAGCTGAACTCTAAAGGCCAGGAGCTGTCAGCCGTCATCTCGGCTATGGAGACCTATGATGTCTTCCTCCATGGCTGTAAAATTTGACAGACAAGCAGGGACAGAGGTGTTGTCCTGCAAGTGGGGGTGCTCAGCTAGCTCTTATCGTCGGTAACGCTGCTGTAGCTGCTCTCCTGCTGACCTGTGGCCGTCTGGAGTAAAGATAAAGCAGCCTTTTGTAGAAATAACTTTGCGCCGGGCGGACGAGATACGCGCGGCGCATGTAGCCAGCGTATGGTGCTAATCCGTTCGAGAATTTGGAAATCTCCCTCATTTGCATATTTGCAGGGGAAATCAATTGGCGCGAATGATGCGCCAAGCGAAACTATGCGCTGACGGGACTCTGGCGTCGGAAAGTTAAGCCGGTCGGAGAAAGCCAGTTTTCTGTCGCATCTAGTTTGGTGGGTACGGCTGCAGAGATACAACGGCGCATCTTGACAGTTACGCGGCGCGTATCGAAATACTCCAGCGCAACTCTACCTGAATCTGGCCCTAACTGTATATAACAAGCTAAGTTTACCATTAAAGGATTCATTCGTTTGGAACCAGAGAACAGAGCTGTGTGTCTCGTTATTCTGGGGAATGGGATGGATCGTGTCTGCTGGATTGTGGAGTGTCGATAAGCTGTCTTGGGTTGGTGGAATGGAATATCATAAACGGCGTTAACCCCTGTCCGTTACAATTGTTGGCAAAGCAGTGAGATGATCCCACAGCCTTAAAGGACGGCTACCCTCAAGGACTTACTGGAGAGTCGGGGCAGACCGGCCAGCAACCGTAAGAAGATGGACGTGATCGCAGAACTAGTCCAAAGGGAATTGTGGAGTGTCGGATAAGCTGTCTTGGGTTGGTGGAATGGAATATCATAAACGGCGTTAACCCCTGACCGTTACAGATGGTCATGAGAAAAGTGAGGGATCCGTCCAGAACTACATGGGAGGAGCTTGTGAAGGATCTCAGTTGGGACCACAGTCACCAAACACCATTGGGGATACAATACACCGCCATGGATTGAAATCCTGCAGCCCCTGCAGGGCCCCCTCCTCAGGAAGACACAAGTACAGAACATCTGAAGTCTCCCAATGAACATCTAAATGATTCAGAGAAGATCGGGAGAAAGTTCTGGGATCGAATGAGACCAAAATTCAGCTCTTTGGCACCAACTTTACTCGCCGTGTTTGGAGGAAGACAAATGGTGACTATGACCCTAAGAACCCCATCCCTACAGTGACACGGGGAGGGGGAAACATGAGGATTTGGGGGTTCCTCTGATAAAGGTCCAGGCCGTCTTTGCCGCATTGAGGGGCCAATGGGCAGGGCCACGTATTGTAAGATCTTGGAGGAGAACCTTCTTCCTTTAGGCAGAACACTGAAGATGAGTGGGGGATGGGTCTTCCAGCATGACAATGACCCAAAACACACTGCCAAGGCATCAAAAGAGCAGCTCAAGAAGAAGCACATGAAGGTGATGGAGTGGCCTAGACGGTCTCCAGACCAGATCCTATAGAAAATATGTGGAGTGAGCTGAAGGTTCGAGTGACCAATTGTCAGCCTGGAAACCTTCATGACGTAGAGAAGATCTGCAAAGAGGACAAAATCCCTCCTGAGATGTGTGAGAACCTGGAGGCCAACTCCAAGAGACATCTGACCCCTGTGATCGCCAACAAGGGAATCTCCACCAACTACTAAGGGGGTCAAATACTTATTTTCCTCCATTTATAACATTTGTATCATATGATCTCTCTGGAGTTTTGGTTGATATTCTGTCTATCATATAAAGGGGAGACCCCCCCCCCCCTGTATATTATATATAATGGTGCAGCAAATGTATAAAATTACAACCACACTTGACCTCATTTGCAGCGTAGAATATCAACGCGTTTCACGAAAGTCGCTCCTTTGTGGAAGAATCTATAATTCTGAGAGAAATGTGAAGCTTTACAAGTGATATAAACAAACAATATTCATTATAACCATCATGTTCTACCCCGGGGGGGGGGGGGGGGGCAGGGAGATGAAAAATAAATCGATGGATCATTCCCATCCATGTGGGGAGTTGGTGTGATGAGAATAATTTATAGTGAGCTATTTTTTCTGGAGCAGAACTGCTGAGTCCTGGAGGTCGGCCTTTCCTCAGGAATGTGACTCTCGTGGTTTCTCCTTACAGATAATACCCATCGAGGGGTCCCAGAAGGTTAATGGAGAACCCCAGAAAAGCTTTGCCGAAATTCTTCCAGAAATCATCATCTCAAAGTAAGTGGGAAGCTCGGAAATGGCCCCTCTGAGGGGGAGGGGTCACCTACATCACCTGTGTCCTAATGAAGGGCTAAGGGTCAGTCCCCTCTAGGGGGGTCACCTACATCATCCCTGTCCTATGAAGGGCTAAGGGTCAGTCCTCTCTGGGGGGTCACCTACATCATCCCTGTCCTATGAAGGGCTCAGGGTCAGTCCTCTCTGGGGGGTCACCTACATCATCCCTGTCCTATGAAGGGCTCAGGGTCAGTCCTCTCTGGGGGGGGGGGTCACCTACATCACCTGTGTCCTATGAAGGTGGGTTTTGGTGAGCGCTTCGGTGTGGCGGGGTTTTGGTGAGAGCTTTGGTGTGGCGGGGTTTTGGTGAGCGCTCCGGTGTGGCGGGGTTTTGGTGAGCGCTCCGGTGTGGCGGGGTTTTGGTGAGCGCTCCGGTGTGGCGGGGTTTTGGTGAGTGCTCCGGTGTGTCGTGATGGTGAGTGTGGCGGGGTGGTAAGCGGGCCGGTGTGGCGGGGTTTTGGCGAGCGCTCCGGTGTGGTGGGGTTTTGGTGAGCGCTCCGGTGTGGCGGGGTTTTAGTGAGCGCTCCGGTGTGGCGGGGTTTTGGTGAGCGCTCCGGTGTGGCGGGGTTTTGGTGAGCGCTCCGGTGTGGCGGGGTTTTGGTGAGTGCTCCGGTGTGTCGTGATGGTGAGCGCGCCGGTGTGGCGGGGTGGTAAGCGGGCCGGTGTGGCGGGGTTTTGGCGAGCGGTGTGGTGGGGTTTTGGTGAGCGCTCCGGTGTGGCGGGGTTTTAGTGAGCGCTCCGGTGTGGCGGGGTTTTGGTGAGCGCTCCGGTGTGGCGGGGTTTTGGTGAGCGCTCCGGTGTGTCGTGATGGTGAGCGCGCCGGTGTGGCGGGGTGGTAAGCGGGCCGGTGTGGCGGGGTTTTGGTGAGTGCTCCGGTGTGGCGTGGTTTTGGTGAGTGCTCCGGTGTGGCGGGGTTTTGGTGAGCGCTCCGGTGTGGCGGGGTTTTGGTGAGCGCTCCGGTGTGGCGGGGTTTTGGTGAGCGCTCCGGTGTGGCGGGGTTTTGGTGAGCGCTCCGGGGTGTGGCGGGGTTTTTGGTGAGCGCTCCGGTGTGGCGGGGTTTTGGTGAGCGCTCCGGTGTGGCGGGGTTTTGGTGAGCGCTCCGGTGTGGCGGGGTTTTGGTGAGCGCTCCGGTGTGGCGGGGTTTTGGTGAGCGCTCCGGTGTGTCGGGGTTTTGGTGAGCGCGCCGGGGTGGTAAGCGGGCCGGTGTGGCGGGGTTTTGGTGAGCGCTCCGGTGTGGCGGGGTTTTGGTGAGCGCTCCGGTGTGGCGGGGTTTTGGTGAGCGCTCCGGTGTGGCGGGGTTTTGGTGAGCGCTCTGGTGTGGCGGGGTTTTGGTGAGCGCTCTGGTGTGGCAGGGTTTTGGTGAGCGCTCCGGTGTGGCGGGGTTTTGGTGAGCGCTCCGGTGTGGCGGGGTTTTGGTGAGCGCTCTGGTGTGGCGGGGTTTTAGTGAGCGCTCCGGTGTGGCGGGGTTTTGGTGAGCGCTCCGGTGTGGCGGGGTTTTGTGAGCGCTCCGGTGTGCGGGGTTTTGGTGAGCGCTCCGGTGTGTCGTGATGGTGAGCGCGGTGTGGCGGGGTGGTAAGCGGGCCGGTGTGGCGGGGTTTTGGTGAGTGCTCCGGTGTGTGGCGGGGTTTTGGTTTTGGTGAGCGCTCCGCTCCGGTGTGGCGGGTTTTGGTGAGCGCTCCGGTGTGGCGGGGTTTTGGTGAGCGCTCCGGTGTGGCGGGGTTTTGGTGAGCGCTCCGGTGTGGCGGGGTTTTGGTGAGCGCTCCGGTGTGGCGGGGTTTTGGTGGGGTTTTGGTGAGCGCTCCGGTGTGGCGGGGTTTTGGTGAGCGCTCCGGTGTGGCGGGGTTTTGGTGAGCGCTCCGGTGTGTCGTGAGGTGAGCGCTCCGGTGTGTCTGGGGTGGTAAGCGCTCCGGTGTGGCGGGGTTTTGGTGAGCGCTCCGGTGTGGCGGGGTTTTGGTGAGCGCTCCGGTGTGGCGGGGTTTTGGTGAGCGCTCCGGTGTGGCGGGGTTTTGGTGAGCGCTCCGGTGTGGCGCTCCGGGTGGCAGGGTTTGGTGAGCGCTCCGGTGTGGCGGGGTTTTGGTGAGCGCTCCGGTGTGGCGGGGTTTTGGTGAGCGCTCCGGTGTGGCGGGGTTTTGGTGAGCGCTCCGGTGTGGCGGGGTTTTGGTGAGCGCTTTGGTGTGGCGGGGTGGTGAGCGGGCCGGTGTGGCGGGGTGGTGAGCGGGGCAGGGTGGTGAGTGGGCCGGTGTGGCGTGGTTTTGGTGAGCGCTCCGGTGTGGCAGGGTTTTGGTGAGCGCTCCGGTGTGTCGTGATGGTGAGCGCGCTGGGGTGGTAAGCGGGCCGGTGTGGCGGGGTTTTGGTGAGCGCTCCGGTGTGGCGGGGTTTTGGTGAGCGCTCCGGTGTGGCGGGGTTTTGGTGAGCGCTCCGGTGTGGCGGGGTTTTGGTGAGCGCTCCGGTGTGGCGGGGTTTTGGTGAGCGCTCCGGTGTGGCGGGGTTTTGGTGAGCGCTCCGGTGTGGCGGGGTTTTGGTGAGCGCTCCGGTGGTCGTGATGTGGCGGCTGGGGTGGTAAGCGGGCCGGTGTGGCGGGGTTTTGGTGAGCGCTCCGGTGTGGCGGGGTTTTGGTGAGCGCTCCGGTGTGGCGGGGTTTTGGTGAGCGCTCCGGTGTGGCGGGGTTTTGGTGAGCGCTCCGGTGTGGCGGGGTTTTGGTGAGCGCTCCGGTGTGGCGGGGTTTTGGTGAGCGCTCCGGTGTGGCGGGGTTTTGGTGAGCGCTTTGGTGTGGCGGGGTGGTGAGCGGGCCGGTGTGGCGGGGTGGTGAGCGGGGCAGGGTGGTGAGTGGGCCGGTGTGGCGGGGTGGTGAGTGGGCCGGTGTGGCGGGGTGGTGAGCGGGCCGGTGTGGCGGGGTGGTGAGCGGGCCGGTGTGGCGGGGTGGTGAGTGGGCCGGTGTGCCGGTACTAATGGAGGTGTGATTATGGTTGTAGATGCAATGCATGGGATTCTCGCCATTAGAAGGGCTCCTCTGTCTATTCCCTCCACACATTTCTGCCTCTGGTGATGGGACTTCCATCATCCAATTGGGAGGAAGAGAAGCTGTCATGTGATATTTGGTGGACCCTGAGTGTTGCTTTGTGTTTTCTCTGCAGAGAGCTGAGCTTGCTGAGTGGAGGAGAGAATAACCGGACCAGCGGATTCATAAATCTTCACTCGTGAGTAATGACCGTCCGTCTGTCTGTGTCTGTCTGTCTGTGTCTGTCTGTCTGTGTCTGTCTGTCTGTCTGTCTGTCTGTCTGTCTGTATGTTGCTCCTCTTATATGGAGTCCGCCCCAATACTCGTCCATTGCTGGATTCCCATACTCCCTTCTTCCAGATTGTCTTCATCTTCCCCCTTTTTGTTCCCAATTACTTATCATTTCTACTGATCCGGTGACCTTCCATGTCCTTCCTAATCCTCTTCTATCTGCCGATCCCACCGACTTCCAAGTGATGTGGAGATTCCTCCACACTTTGTGTAATCCGCGTCTCCTGCACTAATAATCGCACTTCTCAGCCTTTTGGTATAATGTATCTTAGTACACCCCGTCTTCCCCGACCACCATCCTACCATCCTGAGCTCCACGTCCTTCCATTCTGAGCTCCACGTCCTTCCATTCTGAGCTCCACCGTCCTCCCCGACCACCATCCTCCCATCCTGAGCTCCACTGACCACCGTCCTCCCATCCTGAGCTCCACCGTCCTCCCATCCTGAGCTCCACGTCCTCCCATTCTGAGCTCCACCATCCTCCCCGACCACCATCCTTTGCTCCACCGTCCTCCCCGACCTGAGCTCCACCGACCATCGTCCTCCCATCCTGAGCTCCACCGTCCTCCCCGACCACCATCCTCCCATCCTGAGCTCCACCGTCCTCCCACCCTGAGCTCCACCGTCCTCCCATCCTGAGCTTCACCGACCACCGTCCTCCCCGACCACCGTCCTCCCATCCTGAGCTCCACCGTCCTCCCATCCTAAGCTCCACCGTCCTCCCTGACCACCGTCCTCCCATCCTGAACTCCACCGACCACCGTCCTTCCCGACCACCGTCCTCCCATCCTGAGCTCCACCGTCCTCCTATCCTGAGCTCCACCGTCCTCCCATCCTGAGCTCCACTGACCACCGTCCTCCCCGACCACCGTCCTCCTATCCTGAGCTCCACCGTCCTCCTATCCTGAGCTCCACCGTCCTCCCATCCTGAGCTTCACCGACCACCGTCCTCCCCGACCACCGTCCTCCCATCCTGAACTCCACCGACCACCGTCCTTCCCGACCACCGTCCTCCCATCCTGAGCTCCACCGTCCTTCCCGACCACCGTCCTCCCATCCTGAGCTCCACCGTCCTTCCCGACCACCGTCCTCCCATCCTGACCTCCAGCGTCCTCCCCGACCACCGTCCTCCTATCCTGAGCTCCACCGTCCTCCCATCCTGAGCTCCACTGACCACCATCCTCCCCGACCACCGTCCTCCCATCCTGAGCTCCACCGTCCTCCCCGACCACCGTCCTTCCATCCTGAGCTCCACCGTCCTCCCATCCTGAGCTCCACCGTCCTCCCATCCTGAGCTCCACCGTCCTCCCATCCTGAGCTCCACCGTCCTCCCATCCTGAGCTCCAACGTCCTCCCATCCTGAGCTCCACGTCCTCCCATCCTGAGCTCCACGTCCTCCCATCCTGAGCTCCACGTCCTCCCATTCTGAGCTCCACCGTCCTCCCCGACCACCATCCTGAGCTCCACCGTCCTTTCCGACCTGAGCTCCACCGACCACTGTCCTACCATCCTGAGCTCCACCGTCCTCCCATCCTGAGCTCCACCGTCCTCCCATCCTGAGCTCCACCGTCCTCCCATCCTGAGCTCCACCGACCACTGTCCTCCCCGACCGCCATCCTCCCAACCTGAGCTCCACCGTCCTCCCAACCTGAGCTCCACCGTCCTCCCATCCTGAGCTCCACCGACCACTGTCCTCCCCGACCGCCATCCTCCCATCCTGAGCTCCACCGACCACCGTCCTCCCCGACCACCATCCTCCCATCCTGAACTCCACCGTCCTCCCCGACCACCATCCTCCCATCCTGAGCTCCACCGTCCTCCCATCCTGAGCTCCACCGACCACCGTCCTTCCCGACCACCGTCCTCCCATCCTGAGCTCCACCGTCCTCCCATTCTGAGCTCCACCGTCCTCCCATTCTGAGCTCCACCGTCCTCCCATCCTGAGCTCCACCGTCCTCCCATCCTGAGCTCCACCGTCCTCCCATCCTGAGCTCCACCGACCACTGTCCTCCCCGACCGCCATCCTCCCATCCTGAGCTCCACCGTCCTCCCATCCTGAGCTTCACCGACCACCGTCCTCCCATCCTGAGCTCCACCGACCACCGTCCTTCCCGACCACCGTCCTCCCATCCTGAGCTCCACCATCCTTCCCGACCACCGTCCTCCCATCCTGAGCTCCAGCGTCCTCCCCGACCACCGTCCTCCCATCCTGAGCTCCACCGTCCTCCCATTCTGAGCTCTACCGACCACTGTCCTCCCCGACCACCATCTTCCCATCCTGAGCTCCACCGTCCTCCCCGACCACCATCCTCCCATCCTGAGCTCCACCGTCCTCCCCGATCACCGTCCTCCTATTTTGAGCTCCACCGTCCTCCCGTCCTGAGCTCCACTGACCACCATCCTCCCCGACCACCGTCCTCCCGTCCTGAGCTCCACTGACCACCATCCTCCCCGACCACCGTCCTCCCATCCTGAGCTCCACTGACCACCTTCCTCCCCGACCACCATCCTCCCATCCTGAGCTCCACTGACCACCGTCCTCCCATCCTGAGCTCCACCGTCCTCCCATCCTGAGCTCCACCGTCCTCCCATCCTGAGCTCCACCGTCCTCCCATCCTGAGCTCCACCGACCACTGTCCTCCCCGACCGCCATCCTCCCATCCTGAGCTCCACCGTCCTCCCATCCTGAGCTTCACCGACCACCGTCCTCCCCGACCACCGTCCTCCCATCCTGAGCTCCACCGTCCTTCCCGACCACCGTCCTCCCATCCTGAACTCCAGCGTCCTCCCCGACCACCGTCCTCCCATCCTGAGCTCCACCGTCCTCCCATTCTGAGCTCTACCGACCACTGTCCTCCCCGACCATCATCTTCCCATCTTGAGCTCCACCGTCCTCCCCGACCACCATCCTCCCATCCTGAGCTCCACCGTCCTCCTATCCTGAGCTCCACCGTCCTCCCATCCTGAGCTCCACTGACCACCATCCTCCCCGACCACCGTCCTCCCATCCTGAGCTCCACCGTCCTCCCCGACCACCGTCCTTCCATCCTGAGCTCCACCGTCCTCCCTGACCAACGTCCTTCCATCCTGAGCTCCACCGTCCTCCCATCCTGAGCTCCACCGTCCTCCCATCCTGAGCTCCACCGTCCTCCCATCCTGAGCTCCACCGTCCTCCCATCCTGAGCTCCACCGTCCTCCCATTCTGAGCTCCACCGTCCTCCCATCCTGAGCTCCACCGTCCTCCCATCCTGAGCTCCACCGTCCTCCCATCCTGAGCTCCACCGTCCTCCCATCCTGAGCTCCACCGTCCTCCCATCCTGAGCTCCACCGTCCTCCCATCCTGAGCTCCACCGTCCTCCCATCATGAGCTCCACCGTCCTCCCCGACCACCGTCCTCCCCATCCTGAGCTCTACCGACCACTGTCCTCCCCGACCACCATCTTCCCATCCTGAGCTCCACCGTCCTCCCCGACCACCATCCTCCCATCCTGAGCTCCACCGTCCTCCCGACCACCGTCCTCCCATCCTGAGCTCCACCGACCACCGTCCTTCCCGACAACCTTCCTCCCATCCTGAGCTCCACTGACCATCCTGAGCTCCACCGTCCTCCCCGACCACCTTCCTCCCATCCTGAGCTCCACCGTCCTCCCATCCTGAGCTCCACCGTCCTCCCATCCTGAGCTCCACCGTCCTCCCCGACCACCATCCTCCCATCCTGAGCTCCACCGTCCTCCCATCCTGAGCTCCACCGACCACCGTCCTTCCCGACCACCTTCCTCCCATCCTGAGCTCCACCGTCCTCCCATCCTGAGCTCCACCGTCCTCCCCGACCACCATCCTCCCATCCTGAGCTCCACCGTCCTCCCATCCTGAGCTCCACCGACCACTATCCTCCCCGACCACCGTCCTCCCATCCTGAGCTCCACCGACCACCGTCCTTCCCGACCACCTTCCTCCCATCCTGAGCTCCACCGTCCTTCCATCCTGAGCTCCACTGTCCTCCCCGACCACCTTCCTCCCCGACCACCTTCCCCCTATCCTGAGCTCCACTGACCACCGTCCTCCCCCTCCACCGTCCTCCCATCCTGAGCTCCACCGTCCTCCCATCCTGAGCTCCACCGTCCTCCCATCCTGAGCTCCACCGTCCTCCCATCCTGAGCTCCACCGTCCTCCCATCCTGAGCTCCACCGTCCTCCCATCCTGAGCTCCACCGTCCTCCCATCCTGAGCTCCACCGTCCTCCCATCCTGAGCTCCACCGTCCTCCCATCCTGAGCTCCACCGCCCTCCCATCCTGAGCTCCACCGACCACCGTCCTCCCATCCTGAGCTCCACCGACCACCGTCCTCCCATCCTGAGCTCCACCGACCACCGTCCTCCCATCCTGAGCTCCATCGTCCTCCCATCCTGAGCTCCATCGTCCTCCCATCCTGAGCTCCACTGTCCTCCCATCCTGAGCTCCACTGTCCTCCCATCCTGAGCTCCACTGTCCTCCCATCCTGAGCTCCACTGTCCTCCCATCCTGAGCTCCATCGTCCTCCCATCCTGAGCTCCACCGTCCTCCCATCCGGAGCTCCACCAACCACCGTCCTCCCATCCTGAGCTCCACCGTCCTCCCATCCTGAGCTCCACCGTCCTCCCATCCTGAGCTCCACCGTCCTCCCATCCTGAGCTCCACCGTCCTCCCATCCGGAGCTCCACCAACCACCGTCCTCCCATCCTGAGCTCCACCGTCCTCCCATCCTGAGCTCCACCGACCACCGTCCTCCCATCCTGAGCTCCACCGACAGATGTGTGTCCATGGGCCTTCCATTTATAGCAAAGTCATAACCATAGAGCTTTGTAGCTTAACAATCAGCCAATCAAGCTCAGGCAAAAAGGAAGAGTTACACAAATCTCAACCAATGACTAGGGGAGTGTATGGGCGTGTCTGCAGGAGCAGTGGGTGTGATTTCTCGACCCCTGTCTTCAGCTAGACAAAGAAAGCTGCATGTTTGGCCTAAGAAATCACGAACATTGTCCTGACCAAACACATTCATACACCCCCGCCCTTCACTGGCGAAAATATCTCCACTCTACAAACTCCTCTCTCCAACCTCAGGAAGTTTTCCACTACCAGACGGGACTCACCCAGCGTCTTCCCCAGTGGTATGCGGGAGAACTAACCCTGATGACACTATGACAATACATATTACATACATCTTCATAACATTTCCACAAGTAGTCCCTCTCCTCCTATCATTCTTGATTCCCTTCTGTGACAGACTCAGACTTTCTTATGTGTAAAATAATCCTATGACCACTAGGGGCGGGGCATAGGATGAACTGAAGACTGATATCTTAGACTACCTGAGATGGGATTATTGGGTATGAATTATCTACATTATATTCTGAGATATCTGTAGGATTATTTTAAGTTTGCTGATTCTGAACTCGAAGGGTTAAATTGCATCTGTAACGGAACTATGTATTTTGCCTGTACATCTATAATAATCATGCAGTGGGATACTATGAGGTGTAAATATCCTCTGTCTGTCTAGGGCCCCCTGTGGAGGGAGGGGGCGGAGTGTTCCATTGTTCCTTGAGTACTCACAAGCTTGTAACTAGATATAAACCAAGAAATGTACCATTAAATTTAGTCTACTTGACCCTTCAAAATGTAGCCTGTCTCGTTTTTGAAAGGGCATGCGATGGGATAGTTATTCTGCCCACTGGACCTGTCTCTCCCTCTGGCTCTCGTGGATGTGCTTATACTGGACTTACTTGCATAGTAACTTGCCAGGGGAAAGGACGTCTCCAACGGCTGATACCCTCTCCCTACTTGGGTAGCCGTTACATTGGTGGCAGCAGTGGGCTAATTCCATTGCCAGAAGAACAGCTACAAGGGCACAGGACAATGCAGATACCAGTCTCCATGAAAGAGGAATTTCAAAGAAGGTTACAAGAGATGCGGATACAGCATAGAGGACCAGTATCAGAGGAGGACCAGTATCAGAGGAGGTCCTGTTGGGATGGTCGGATGTGATTCGGTGCCAACTCTGGAAGGAAGCGTTAGCTCTTGAGCAGCAACACCAGGGAAAGGTCCTGCCCTCCATCTATGCAAGGTACTGGCCGCAGTATGACAGACGAATGCCGTTGTTGGGGGAACAACCGAAGCAGGAGTGGATGGCTGAGTTAAGCAGGCTGATCCGGGCAGAGGTGCAGCTGGACGAGAGCTACAGAGCCCTCCGGTGGTGTGTAGCCCAAGAGTGCCCGTGGTCAGCGGATGACCACAGCATCTGCTCCAAGACCTTCTATTATCCATTGTGTGAGGCTGTTGTGGATTGGAACTGAGAGTCAGCCTGGCTCCTAGACCTCTCATTATGTATGCTAATGTCCTCAGTACCAGCCAGCTCTCTATTCTAAAGGTTAATTGAATCTATTGTGTTTGTGTAACAGGTGAGGGGAACGTATTGTGTGAATTCTATTGATAATAGATGTGTCTTGTCAGGTTCGGTGCCAGAGTGTCTACCTAAAATCTGTATTGAAGCCCCCCTGTGTGAGGAGGGGGCGGAGAGTTTCAGTGTTCCTTTGAACAAGCTTGTAACTAGATATAAACCAGGAGAATGTACCATTAAAGGATCCTTTCTTAGAACACATACAAGTCTCGTCTCATGTGTTAAACGCAGCTAAAATATCCGGTATCTATGTCCAGACTGATGAAAGCGGTACATGACGGACGCATTCGGTCTAAGTGCGGGACCTTCCGTGACACCTTCCAAGTCCCTTCCCTCTCCTATCATTCCTGATGTCCTCTTCTCCTATCATTCCCGATTACCTTCCAAGTCCCTTCCCTCTCCTATCATTCTTCTTCTACTGATTCCTATTCACCTTGCTTGTCCCTCTTCTGCCATTCATGATTACTTTCCATCCACCATTGTTCTGCCAATCTCCTGACCTTCCATGCATGTCCCTCTCCTGTTGTTTTTTAGTCCCCCTTCCATTTGTCATTCTTCATTGCTGATCCCAGTTAGTTTGTATGTCCTTCTCCTTGTCTGCTTTTCCTGGTTACCTTCTATATGCCATCCTTCTTTTATTGATACGACATACCTTTCTTATCTTATCTGGTCCCGGTTGTCTTCCATGCCCCGGCTCCACATCTGCTGGTCCCAGTTGTCTTCCATGCCCCGGCTCCACATCTGCTGGTCCCAGTCGTCTTCCATGACCTGGATCCATATCTGGTCGCAGTCGTCTTCAATGCCCCGGCTCCACATCTGCTGGTCCCAGCCGTCTTCAATGCCCCGGCTCCACATCTGCTGGTCCCGGTTGTCTTCCATGCCCCGGCTCCACATCTGCTGGTCCCCGTTGTCTTCCGTGCCCCGGCTCCACATCTGCTGGTCCCGGTTGTCTTCCATGCCCCGGCTCCACATGTGCTGGTCCCGGTTGTCTTCCATGCCCCGGCTCCACATGTGCTGGTCCCCGTTGTCTTCCGTGCCCCGGCTCCACATCTGCTGGTCCCCGTTGTCTTCCGTGCCCCGGCTCCACATCTGCTGGTCCCCGTTGTCTTCCATGCCCCGGCTCCACATCTGCTGGTCCCAGTCATCTTCCATGCCCCGGCTCCACATCTGCTGGTCCCCGTTGTCTTCCGTGCCCCGGCTCCACATCTGCTGGTCCCCGTTGTCTTCCGTGCCCCGGCTCCACATCTGCTGGTCCCCGTTGTCTTCCGTGCCCCGGCTCCACATCTGCTGGTCCCAGTCGTCTTCCGTGCCCCGGCTCCACATCTGCTGGTCCCAGTCGTCTTCCATGCCCCGGCTCCACATCTGCTGGTCCCAGTCATCTTCCATGCCCCGGCTCCACATCTGCTGGTCCCGGTTGTCTTCCATGCCCCGGCTCCACATCTGCTGGTCCCGGTTGTCTTCCATGCCCCGGCTCCTCATCTGACAACCCTTCACATGCTGCTGTTTTATTCATTATTTTCCTTTGTATTTGTGACCCCCCCACACACACACACACTTGTCTCCCAGCTTCTGTCTTATTCCTCCTGCAGGGCTTATTGTGTGAAGGGATCTTATCCTCCGGAGCTCCTGGCAGCCTGGGATGAATTTGCTGAAGAGAAAGGCACAGAAAACGAGCGTCCAGGTGAGAGGAGAGCAGATTTGGCCACGCCTTTTTATTGTGAATTTTGAATCAATTTTTTTATTGAAAAATGTTACATTACATACAAAAGAATATGAAAAGAAAGGGACCTCGGTCCCCCCAACGCTTCACGTCTGTTCCTGGGTCCCCAACAGCAAGAATCTCAGCCCCCTCCCCCCAACGCTTCACGTCTGTTCCTGGGTCCCCAAACGGCAGGAATCCCAGCCCCCCTTCCCCCCCCAACCCTTCTTTTCTGTTCCTGGGTCCACAAACAGCAGGAATCTCAGCCCCCCTCCCCCAACCCTTCTTGTCTGTTCCTGGGTCCCCAAACAGCGGGAATCTCAGCCCCCCCAACTTCTTCTTTTTCTTCTTTCCCCGCCCCCGGTGTTCTCTGCTGCCCTCTTATGTGCCCTGTTTAATGACGGTTGGGTTCCAGACGGTGCAATAGCTTATTCTTTTGTACACAGTATAGGCGCTGATATTTTCCATGTTTATAGCTGCAATGGGGCCGGCATGGAGTCCTAACGTTCCACTTGAAGTCATTTTTGTTATTTTATTTATTGGGCAATCTAGCGCTTCACAATATACAGTGGAACCTCGGATTACAAGTATAATCCGTTCCAGAAGAACGCTCGTAATCCAAAGCACTCGCATATCAAAGCAAGTTTCCCCATTGAAGTCAATGGAAACTGAAGTAAATGCAGAACACATTTTTTTAATGGCGTGTAATACTGCATGTGACCAGAGGCAGGGCGGGGGGCGCCAGAGAGCCTCAGGAAAGGCCTGAGGACAGTTCGGTTGACCTCGGAAAGACTCCGTTCACAAGCTTTGCCAAGGTCAGTCGGCGCCGTTCGCCTCCGGCGTTCCCCCACCTCAGGCCAAAAGCAGTACTGCACACCGCTTTGGCCTGAATCCTGCTAGTTTTGTGAGACAACACTCGCAAACCGAGTCAAATACAGCGAAACGCTCGTTAACTCGCAATCTGAGGTTCCACTGTACCTGATTGCCCCCCAATATAAGATAAGATTACAATGGGGGAAGTTCAGAGCTGATTTCAGGGGGGCCCCAGGGAGGGCCCTATACAAGGCTGTCAGGGGTAAGCCGGGACTTCCTCCAGTCATAGGGACCTCCATTGGGGTGAAGAGTTTTATAGGTAGAAGATAGAGACTCCCGTTCTCCGGAGGACATTTTATTCGATGAGTCGCAGTGTCTGATTGGCCCATGTGATTTGTTCTGTCAGATTTGTTTGGTGAAGAGCAGCTCTTCATGATTCTGGAGTTCGAGTTTGGTGGAGATGACCTGGAGAGAATGAGTTCTAAGGTGAGTGACTTTACTTTTCATGTGGGGGGGGGGCTGGAAACGAGCACCAAAAGACTGATAGAAAACCTTCCCCTCCCCCCAGCTCCCATCTGTGTCCGCCTCTCGCAGCATTCTACACCAGGTGACTGCGGCTTTGGCAGTGGCCGAAGAAGAACTTCGGTTTGAGCACCGGTAAGTGTACCGCCAGCTTGGGAAGGGGCGGGTTCCTCTGAGACGTTAGTAATGTATCCGCATTCCCTCCATAGGGACTTACACTGGGGGAACCTCCTCATCGAGACGTGTTCTGCCCGGACCCTCCCCGCCTCTCTACAGGGAGAGACCTTCCACATCCCCAGCGCCGGAGTGCAGGTGAAAATCATCGACTACACCCTCTCTCGTCTGGATAAAGGTGAGAACGTAGCCCTCCAGCCCTCCTCCTGTGTGATCTGTCAGGCTCCTCCCCCATTATTCCCTTTAGCCCCCCCCCCCTTCCCTCCGTAGTGTCCCGGGGGCCTCAGCCCCCCCCTTCCCTCCGTAGTGTCCCGGGGGCCTCAGCCCCCCCCTTCCCTCCATAGTGTCCCGGGGGCCTCAGCCCCCCCCTTCCCTCCATAGTGTCCCGGGGCCTCGCGCCCCCCCCCTTCCCTCCATAGTGTCCCGGGGCCTCGCGCCCCTTCCCTCCATAGTGTCCCGGGCCTCGTGCCCCTTCCCTCCATAGTGTCCCGGGGCCTCGCATCCCCTTCCCTCCATAGTGTCCCGGGGCCTCGCATCCCCTTCCCTCCATAGTGTCCCGGGGCCTCGCATCCCCTTCCCTCCATAGTGTCCCGGGGCCTCGCATCCCCTTCCCTCCATAGTGTCCCGGGGCCTCGCATCCCCTTCCCTCCATAGTGTCCCGGGGCCTCGCATCCCCTTCCCTCCATAGTGTCCCGGGGCCTCGCATCCCCTTCCCTCCATAGTGTCCCGGGGCCTCGCATCCCCTTCCCTCCATAGTGTCCCGGGGCCTCGCATCCCCTTCCCTCCATAGTGTCCCGGGGCCTCGCATTCCCCTTCCCTCCATAGTGTCCCGGGGCCTCGCATCCCCTTCCCTCCATAGTGTCCCGGGGCCTCGCATCCCCTTCCCTCCATAGTGTCCCGGGGCCTCGCATCCCCTTCCCTCCATAGTGTCCCGGGGCCTCGCATTCCCCTTCCCTCCATAGTGTCCCGGGGCCTCGCATTCCCCTTCCCTCCATAGTGTCCCGGGGCCTCACATTCCCCTTCCCTCCTTAGTGTCCCCTGGAGCCGAGGGCCCCCCTCCTTCCTTCTGTAGTGTCCCGGGGGCCTCGCGCCCCCTCCCCTTCCCTCCATAGTGTCCCGGGGCCTCACGCCCCCTTCCCTTCATACTGTCCCCTGGAGCCGGGGCCTCACGCCCCCCCTTCCCTCCATAGTGTCCCGGGGCCTCGCACCCCCTTCCCTCCATAGTGTCCCCTGGAGCCGGGGCCCCCCCTTCCCTCCGTAGTGTCCCCTGGAGCCGGGGGCCTCACGCCCCCCCTTCCCTCCATAGTGTCCCAGGGCCTTGCGCCCCCTTCCCTCTGTAGTGTTCCCTGGAGCTGGTCGCGCAACCCCCCACCTTCCCTCCGGAGTGTCCCCGGAGGAAAGGGGCGCGAGGCCAGCTCCCGGAGTGTCCCCGGGAGCCGGCTTCCCAACAAATCCCCCCCCTCCCTCCAGAGTGTCCCCAGGAGCCAGCCTCGCAACCCCCCCCCCCCCTCCTTCCAGGGTATCCCGCTCCTACTTTCTCTTTTCTTTCATCTCCTGCATCCCGGTGTCTTATCTCAATTATCTGTTCCAGATGGACTTACTGTGTTCTGTGATTTGTCTATGGATGAGGACCTGTTCCTGGGGGAGGGGGATCTGCAGTTTGATGTCTATCGGAATATGCGGGAGGAGAACCAGTAAGTTCATTCCACGTCTGCAAAGCAACATTACCGATCTGTCTGGTTTCTGAGCGTCATGGCCGCCTCCATTCACTGTCTACTTGACTAGATCATTATAAGGCCGAGGCCTCTTTTCTGTAGGTGGTCAGCGGGCCGTGGCCCAGAGATGGATGCCTGGGAACTATCAAGGCATTGCCGAGGGTCATAGGATGGTAGTGCAGCCTATAGAGAGGGATATTCTTTCCTTCACTGAGAGGGATGGGGGATTGCTGTGAATTGTTAGCAGTTCTCTGGTACTGTAATGAGGCCCTGCAGATGCATGGGGTGGGGGGTTTGCCCGAGGCCCTGCAGATGCATGGGGTGGGGGGTTTGCCCGAGGCCCTGCAGATGCGTGGGGTGGGGGGTTTGCCCGAGGCCCTGCAGATGCGTGGGGTGGGGGGTTTGCCCGAGGCCCTGCAGATGCGTGGGGTGGGGGGTTTGCCCGAGGCCCTGCAGATGCATGGGGTGGGGGGTTTGCCTGAGGCCCTGCGGATGCATTAGGTTTGCCCGAGGCCCTGCGGATGCGTGGGGTTGGGGGTTTGCCCGAGGCCCTGCGGATGCGTGGGGTTGGGGGTTTGCCCGAGGCCCCGCGGATGCATTAGGTTTGCCCGAGGCCCCGCGGATGCATTAGGTTTGCCCGAGGCCCTGCGGATGCGTGGAGGAGGGTGGGATGCCGGAAGCGATACACATGCACGGGGGGGGGGGGGGTTGCCCGAGGCCCTGTGGGGGGGAGGGAGAGAAAGGTTTGTAGAGGTTTTCAGTTGGTTGGCCTGGACTGTGGGAAATGATGTAGGGAGGCCGGGGTGGGTTCGGGTTGGCATAACCTGGGAAGGGGGGGGGGGCACACAGACAGCAGCTGTAGGGTTGCTTGGGCCGTAGACTGCAGCTTTTCCAGGGCCAGTTTTTTATGGGCATTAAATAGAGGGTGGGGATGTTCTTCTCTGGAACTACATTGCAGTATGACGTCCTCCATGGGCGGAGTCTGTAAGGTTCCCATCTAACCGGTGCTGTGTTTTTGGTCCTTCCAGGAACGGCTGGTCCTTGTATAAGCCTCACTCCAATGTTCTGTGGCTCCATTATCTGTCTGATAAACTTCTGAATGAAGTGCGGTACGTGAGGAAGCCGACGTCGGCGTCCCATCAGAAGGAGCTGCGCAAACTGCGTGACTTCAGAAGAGAAGTGCGTCAGTTCAACTCCGCCGCCGACGTCCTCCAAAGGAGCAAACTCTTCAAATGACCCAGCCCCCCTCCAGGGACGCTCGGTGGGATGGGACGCCCGGCCATGGAGGTGTGAGAACGCCGGATATCCGCCATGGAAACACAGAATTCCGGACCTTCTGGTCTGAACTTCGTTTTAGAATTTTTATTTTTGTTTTTATAAAATTTTATTCTCTCATAATCTCTATAAGGACCACCGAATATAAATAAAGAGATATCTTATTGCTTCTTGTCTTTGTTCTTTTGCCCTCTATGAGTTGGGGGAGAACCACAGGAGGTGCCGCCGATCCCTGAGAACGTCCAGGAATGGGATCAGAACCACCACATGGACCTCGGGGCTGAAAACACAGAGACCCATTTCTGGATTTATTCCGAGGGGTTTGCGGGTCACACTAACTGTCCGCTCTGGTTGATCTTCCCTGCTGAAGGGGGCGGCCCCTCCCCCCTGCTAGCACACTCCAATCAGCGCTCTCCGCCATTGGCTGATTGGGAGTAAGTCCGTTCCTGGTTTTCCACACACTTCCCACAGAAGGCGGACAGACCAACATGCACCTGGGCCGAATATCGGATGTTTTTTAACCACCAAATGTCTCCCGCCATTCAGCCAATGTGGACCCGGCTTTAGACAGAGGTCTTCCTCAGAGGATATTGGGTTTTCTTTATCGTACATCACGGGACACAGAGCGCATAGCCATTACACTTGGGTTATATGGGTACCTTCAGGTGTGGACACTGGTGTAATCAATTTCACAGGAAGTTTCCTCCCTATATAACCCCCTCCCACTGGGAGTGCTTCAGTTTTTTCGCCAGTGTCTTAGGTGTTGGTCACGTCTAGCTGTCCCTCGGAGGTCTCGGGACCCAGGATAGCTAGCCGGATCCGTCCGAAGTGCTTCAAAGCCAAGGTGTACGGTACCCGGGCCCTGCTGGAGTGGGGTTTTGCCTATACTGCCTCTCCTTGGAGGGCTGGATTCTGGGTTCCAGTGCCTTAGTCTCTTCCAAGAACTAAACGCTACTGATGCCAGGATGATATATAGGTCCAGGGGTGTGGGTTCCTTAACACAGGACCTCGGTCCCTGAAGGTCCAAGACAATACCCACGGAGATGGGGGAAGGCTGGGCCTCTTGCATTTTGCAATACCCTGCGGCGTGGAGCAGGTAAGAGGGAACCTGCGGGACTTGGTTCGACAGTAGGTATCCCCCTGGGGGTTCTGGGTCGGCTAATGGTATGCTTGTGCATCAGCCACTATCTCCACTATGTCTTTTGAGGCAGGATGGGATGTACTAATGTTTACCCAGATAACATGTAGATATATAGGGCCAGATTCACGAACACTTGCGCTGGAGTATTTGGATATGCGCCGCGTAACTGTGCTGATGCGCCGACGTTTCTATGTGCCCGTACCCACCAAACTAGATGCGCCCAATAACGGCTCATTTGCGACCGGCGGAACGTTCCGACGCCAGAGTATCGTCAGCGTTTATTTTCGCTGGGCGCATCAGTCGCGCCCATTGATTTCCCCTGCAAATATGCAAATGAGGGATTTTTCACAATTCACGAACGGATTAGCACCATACGCCGGCTACATGCGCCGCGCGTATCTGGTCCGTCCGGCGCAAAGTTATTTCTACAAAAGGCTGCTTTATCTTTACTCCAGACGGTCACAGGTCAGCAGGAGAGCAGCTACAGCAGCGTTACCGACGATAGGAGCTAGCTGAGCACCCCCACTTGCAAGGACAACACCTCTGTGTGCCAACATGCCAGGGGCAGTCGCGGTCCTAGCACTAGTACTGGGTCCCCTGGAACCAAGAAGGCGGGCACGTGAGAGGATATACCGCACACGTATGAACCTCTTTGGCATGGGGGATGAGGAGGTGTATCGCCTATTCAGATTCAGCCCAGATGCAATACTTGAACTAACCACAACCCTGCAGGATGACATCACCAGCAAGACACACCGATCACAAGCAGTGCAGCCACTGGTGAAGGTCCTGGCAACACTTCATTTCCTTGCCAGTGGATCATTCCAGCGTACAAGTGGAGTGGTGGCTGGGATGTCACAGTCCTCCATAAGCAGATGTGTGCACCAGGTTGTCCCTGCAATCCTCAGACGCATGTCCAACCAGTTCATCAGACCCACCACTGAGGAGCTGCGGCAGAAGGCAATGACAGATTTCTACAACATTGCCAGATTCCCACGCACTGTGGGGGCCATTGATTGCACACATGTGGCCCTACAGCCCCCCAGTGCCACAGAGCACATATACCGCAATCGGAAGCATTGGCATTCCATCAACGTACAGGTGATAGCCGATGCCCAACGCCTCATATGGCACGTCCGTGCCAAACACCCCGGGTCCAGCCATGACAGTTTCATATACCGTCAGAGCCCCATCCCAGCAGAATTTAACCAGAACATGTATGGGGACAGCTGGCTGGTTGGTGAGTGACAAGGGAGTCAGGCATGACTATCCCCTCCCGTGATGCACAACAGAAATCGCACATGCATGACTAACATTCTCCTGTCTTTTACCTTACAGGTGACTCTGCATATGCATTGGGACCCCATCTAATGACTCCTTTCCGGAACCCCCAAACCAGAGGAGAGAGAAAATACAATGAAGCACACATCAAAACCCGTGCAGTGGTTGAGCAAACATTTGGGCTCCTGAAGTCCCGTTTCCGATGCTTGGATAAGTCTGGGGGGGCCCTCTTGTATTCCCCTACCTTTGTGTGCCAGATCATCGGTGCATGTTGCATACTACATAACTTTGCTATGAAAAAAGGCCTGCATATTGACATACGTGATGACCTGACCCCCGACCCACACAGTCCCCCCCTGCCAGAGGACACCCAGTCTGCTGATGGAAGAGCAGTCAGGAGGGTCCTCGCCGTAGGCATCTTTGGACACTAAACCAAAACATTAATCACACACACAGTGCACGCGTGTACACCACTGGATCACACACACCACATGCACATCGCATTGGATTAGCCCAAGTCCAGCATGTAGGAGTTGGGAGCAGTAACGCCAGCGTCAAGGCCCCAATGATGTCACTGTCCATTCACACACCTTTCACACATCATTCATTCAGCCGTGGGGTTCACTTCACCACCACGGCCGAGGGTGACACCCCTTACTTTCAGGAGTGCCACCCCCTCACATTCACACACCATTCACACTGTCCCCTGCACTCCTGACCGTGTGCAGTACAAAAAGAAATTAGAAATATCATATCCTGATCATTAAAAGAAAAATAATCTCATAACCTGAGAAAAATAAAAAATAAACTCATGACCTGAGTATGTCAAAAACAATAATATAAAACCAGAAAAAATAAAAGGCCTCATCGGGGATGCCGGGGGCTTCTTCTGGGGGCCCCTCTCTGGCTCCGCAGCTGCCTGGATGGAGTGGGTGGGGGTGGGGGGGCATCTGGAGGTGGCTGATCCCCAGGTGGGCCACTCCTGGCAGGTGTGGCCTGCGTGCCCTCCAAGGCCCTGGCTATCCGTCCAAGGTATGTGTTCGTCTGGGCCTGCATCCGGAGCTGACGGGTCACCTGGTAATGCTGGGCCCGCCGACTCAGCCTCCCCTGCTCCCGGATGGCAGCACTGTTCCCATGGATGGCAGCAGTGTTGGCCTGGACGGCTGCAGTAAGGTGCTGGATATCCCCCTGCACCTCCCCCAAAGTGGTGACCACTGCAGCGCAATTAGAGCTGACATCCTGCACTGCGTTGCTGAGGTTGGCAACGGAGCCCAGGCTGTCAGCCACTTTCTCCAAGTGCACCGCTATGGCCCCCATCTGTTCCGTCTGCCTGGCGTGATCCCTCGCCAACTGGTCCTGGACACCATCAGACACCCCCCTGGTCTTCTGGGTCGCCTTCCTGGGGCCAGAAGATGGATGTCCTCGGGTGGAAGGAGTCGCCCTTGAGGGGCTTCCAAGGATGGGGGAGGGGACGACAGACGGGCCAGGAGAAGGGGAGGAGACAGACAAAACCAAAGAAAAGTCCTGCTCTGCCACAGCAGGATCCTCCACAACCACCTCGGCAGGTGTGGTGTGGCCACTCTCCTCCTCCACAACCTCTTCACCACCCAGTGGCTCGGGCACATGATGGCGTGGGGGGGATGGGGTGGAATGCAGGCTGACAGATGATGGCCCAGCTCCGTCATCTGTGGATGACACAAAGCAGACACATGTTGGTGGTCCCACACACTTGGCACATGTCCCCCCCCCCCCAAATGCAAAACAACAAATAGGGGATTATAAAACACTTACCTGTCCTTGTGCCTTCCTCCACGGAGTCATAGCCTGCGACCCCCTCCACCTGCTCCCTCTCCAGGCAGCGAGCAACCACCTCCTCCTCTGCGGTCAGGGTGACAGGACATGGGGGACCACCACCTGTGCCCCTCTCATACCTCCTGATGGAGGCCACCTTGTCCCTCACCTTGCGCCGCAGGTCATTTATTTTCTTTTGTATGTCCCCAGCAGTCCGGGTGGAGTAGCCCAGGACATTGACCCTGGCAGCAATCGACTCCAGGATGCCCTGCTTCCTCTCCCGGCTGGTCTTCCGGCTTTTTTTGCCATGGAGAAATTCATTCTCCGTCTCCATAGCCGAGATAATCACTGAGACCTCCTGGGTATTAAAGTTGAGGTTCCTCCTCTCTCTGGGGGTAGCGGGGGCAGCCATCACAGCACAAAAGTATCTTCCCTGGGGTGGGGGGAAACGGAACTACTTTTGCGCCGGAATGGCATTTCCGCCAGCGCTTTTAAGCGCCCAGCGGAACGCATTGCGCTGACGTTTCCCAGGAAGTGGTGCCGACGGAAGTTGTGAGCATGCGCACAAGGGGGCGAGTGGAGCCGCACTCACTGCGCATGCTCCGTGGATGATGCGCTGAACGTAAGCCTCTGCGCCGGGCTCCGCCCATCATTTACATATGATCACACCCACTTCCACTTGCGTCGGGTTACGCCAGCGCATTATCGTTACTCTGGCGCAAGTTTACGCGCAACTGCTATGTGAATTACAGGACTTGCGCTGAAAGGGTCTTCAGAGTAACGTAAATGAGAAGCGTTACTCCAGAGGAAAGATACTCTCATCTACCTGAATCTGGCCCTATATATGCTTTTAAAGATATGTATTTTGCTACTCCCCCCAGACTTGCCTGTTAGCATGATACTGCAGCCCCACGTGTTATAGAGAGGAAATGCTGACAAAACTCCTGTTTCCTAGGAAGCCTATGGGGACAGCTTCCTCTATGTGTGCACTACAATAAAGATTAGTGACTTGCCTGGTGTCTGTTGGGTTGCTAGCGCTGGTCCAGGCTTCTCCTCTGCTCTCTGCTTCCTCCATGTTGGTTTCAGCGTGGGGGGGGGCGGGGGCGCGCGCGTGTGCACGCCGCCTTTTACAGCGTCAGCGTGCGTGGGGGGGGCGGGCCAGCAGCGTCAGGTCTCAAATAAAGCAGCAAAGCATTTCCTGGCTGGTCATTCCCTCCTGAGAGCAGAGGAGGCTGAGGACACAGAGCGCGTAGCTGAGCCATTTCTGGCTAACAATGACAACCAGTGGTGGTTTGTGGATCTTTAGGTCTGGACTTAGTCCACACTGACCAGAGAAAAAAAAAAAAAGTTTTTTTTCTTAAAGGGACTCAGCCTTAGATCTGGCAGTATCTGAGTCGGTGCAACCTTGGGCTCCAGCTAACGGGCATTGGTGTGGCAATACTCACAGGACTTTCCTCGGTATTGCCGCCTTCTCAGGCGTATGAAAATTTAGATTTTTTTTTACCATAGCCTGTCCTTATTAATGGTTCACGTCTAGCTACAACAGTTGGGTGTTGGCTGTAGGGGTGTCTCAAGGTTGTGCAATGGCTCCCAAGGGATCAGGACCAGCTAAGGCTGCAAAAGGTACCAAAAAATTAAAGGGGTCTCCATCGGGGTCAGAGGATTTGGGCCAGGCTCCAGCGGTCCCACCCTCACCAGATAGACCTCCGAACAGCATGTTGCAGGAGCCATTGAGGGTACTAGGGGCAGAGGCGGCCCCCAATCAACCCATTCCCGTTTATGTTACGGAAGAAATGCTAGCGACCACCCTGGGTGGGCTAGAGGAAAGGTTAACGGCTTTAATTGCCCGCTCTTTGCCGGGTGGCAAACGGGCTAGATCCCCATCACCTAGAGCGGTGTGTTCGGATGCAGAGGTCCTCTCTTCGGAGGAATTGGACCCACAGGGGGATCAAGCGGACCCGAGTCCCGACGGGTCAGACATTGAAGGTTCCACTATAGATAAAAAAAAATTCGGCTTCTCAAGCAGAGAGTCTGTGGATCCAGTCTCTGACGGATATGGTTCGCACTGCTTTTAAACTTCCAGTGTCAGAACAATTAGCCCCCGCGGTATCCTCTTTAGGTTCCTTGAAGGCACCGTTGAGTGGTGCGTCTTTCCCGGTTCACCCCCTTCTGGAGAGCGTGATTTTTCAGGATTGGGCTCGACCTGATAGGATTTTTATCCCTCTTAAAAGGTTCACCATTCTCTATCCTATGGAAGAAGAATTTGCAAAGAAATGGGCACTCCCTACCGTGGACGCGGCCATTTCCTGCGTAAATAAATCCCTGACCTGTCCGGTGGAAAATGTCCAGATGTTCAGAGATCCAGTCGACAAAAAATTGGAGACCCTACTGAAGGCTTCTTTTACCACAGTAGGTGCCGTGGTTCAGCCAGCGGTGGCAGCCATTGGCGTTTGTCAGGCTTTAAAGGATCAGACTAAACAGATATTAAGGGACATACCGGCTCAGCAAGCTCGTGAATTGGCTGACCTCCCAAGGGCTCTCTGCTTTGCAGTAGATGCTATTAAGGACTCCGTTCAACAGGCGTCCCGTTTATCTCGGCTGTTGGTTCATATGCGTCGCCTTTTGTGGCTAAAAAACTGGTCAGCAGAGGCACCCTGCAAAAAGCTTTTAGCAGGATTTCCCTTTCATGGTGGGAGACTATTCGGTGAAGACCTAGATAAATATATCCAGACCATATCAAGTGGTAAAAGTTATTTCTTGCCTGTCAAAAAAAGATCGCGTGGGCCCGCGTTTAAGCGACAGGCCTTCGCAGGCTCGGCCCCTTCAACTTCCCGTCGGTATCGACGGCCTCCCGGGCGTTCAGCATTTAATAGCCGCCCACAAGGACAAGCCACGGCAGGCAAGAGGCCATGGTCTCGCAAGCCGGTTAAACCAGTCATCAAGTCAGATTCATGAAGGGGCGCCCCCACTCTCTTGGGTGGGGGGAAGGCTTCAGTTTTTCTCCGAAGTGTGGAAGGCCAGAATTCCCGACTTTTGGGTACTGTCCGTGGTAGCCACGGGCTACAAGCTAGAGTTTCGGGAAGTCCCCCCTCCTCATTTTCAGGGGTCAAGTATTCCAAGCGACCCATTAAAGAGGGCCTCTCTTGTAAAAGCATTGGATCGTCTCTTGCTCCAAGGAGTAATTGTAGAAGTACCAACCCAGGAATGGGGTCTGGGATTCTACTCCAACCTTTTCATAATACTAAAGCCCAATGGCGACGTCAGGCCTATCTTGGACCTCAAACGCCTAAATCGCTTTCTAAACATTCAGACCTTTCGTATGGAGTCCATACGTTCGGTGGCAGCCAGCCTACATCAAGACGACTTTCTAGCATCTATAGACATAAAAGATGCGTATCTGCACGTGCCGATCTACCCGGCACATCACAAGTTTCTTCGTTTTATGATAGATCACCGCCATTACCAGTTCGTAGCCCTCCCTTTCGGGTTGGCAACAGCTCCGCGGGTATTCACAAAGGTGTTAGCCCCGGTGCTAGCCGTCCTAAGGACAGAAGGCATTTTAGTCTTGGCATACTTGGACGATCTTCTGGTTATCGACAGATCAGCTTCCAGCCTCAATCAGGCAGTAGGTCGCACAGTTCAGCATCTAGAGGAATTCGGGTGGATTGTGAACCTAGAAAAATCGGTATTGAAACCCACAAAGCAGTTGGAATATCTAGGCCTTCGGCTAGATACAGACTGCCAGAGGATATTTTTACCTCAAGCAAAGGTCAGATCAATAACTCAAGCAGTTCAAGTGATCTTAGGCAAGAAGAGGCCGACTATTCGCCTATGTATGCGACTGCTGGGGAAGATGGTGGCCGCCTTTGAGGCTGTGCCCTACGCCCAGATCCATACCAGATATCTTCAGGCAGCCATTCTCTCTGCTTGGAACAAGTCCATTCAGGCGTTAGATCGTCCGTTAGTGCTCTCCCCAGGAGTCCGACGCAGCCTGTTCTGGTGGCTGGTCCCTCAAAATTTGTCAAAGGGGAAATCCTTTTGCCCCATCACGTGGAAGATAGTAGCCACGGATGCCAGCCTGTCAGGTTGGGGGGGCAGTTCTAGAAGGACAGACCCAGCAAGGGCAGTGGTCGGAGGCAGAAAAACTGCTTCCCATCAATATCCTAGAGATCAGAGCTGCTCGGCTGGCCCTGATCGCCTGGACTCTCCCCCTTCAGGGTCTGCCAGTAAGGATACAGTCCGACAATGCCACTGCGGTGGCATACATAAACCACCAGGGGGGCACGAGGAGCCTAGCAGCCCAAAGAGAAGTAAACCTGATTTTCTCATGGGCCGAAGCCCATGTACCCTGCATCTCGGCGGTGTTCATCCCAGGGATAGACAATTCTCAAGCAGATTTTTTGAGTCGTCAACAGTTGCTCCCGGGGGAGTGGTCTCTTCACCCCCAGGTATTCCAAGAGATTTGCCAAGGATTCGGAGTCCCAGATGTGGACATTATGGCAACGAGATCCAACAAAAAGTTGGACAAATTCATATCCCGAGCCAGGGATCCCTCGGCCTATGGGACCGATGCGTTGGTTTGCCCCTGGCACCAGTTTTCTCTCCTGTATGCGTTCCCTCCACTGCAGATGATTCCCCGCCTTCTACGGAGGATCAGGGTGGAGCGCAGGCCTGTGATCCTGGTGGCCCCAGCCTGGCCCAGGAGGGCTTGGTACGCACTCATCGTGAAGATGTCAGTCGGGGCGTCGTGGCCGCTCCCCCTGCGCCCAGATCTGCTGTCTCAGGGACCAATCTGCCACCCTGCTTCACAGCAGCTAAATTTGACGGCTTGGCGGCTGAATCCCTAATTCTTAAGGGCAGAGGCCTCTCAGATCAGGTCATATCTACGTTGATTCAGGCTAGGAAACCGGTCTCCAGAAATATTTATTACAGAGTCTGGAGAACCTATGTGGAGTGGTGCGAGTCTCAAAAATGGCATCCTCGAAAGTTTTTTATTGACAGGATCTTGCGATTCCTCCATGTTGGCGTTGACAAAGGGTTGGCTCTTAGTACTCTAAAGGGGCAGGTGTCGGCTTTATCAATATGGTTTCAAAGACCCTTGGCCACCCATTCGCTTATGAAAACCTTCTTGCAGGGGGTCTTGCATGTGAATCCCCCTATTAGAGCTCCCCTCTGCCCCTGGAATTTAAATCTGGTCTTGTCAGCTTTACAAAGGCATCCGTTTGAACCTCTGACAGAAATCCCTCTTGTGCTACTAACCCGAAAGTTGGTTTTCTTGGTGGCTATGGCTTCAGCCAGAAGGGTTTCCGAGCTGGCAGCCTTGTCATGCAGGGAGCCATACCTTATTCTGCATAAGGACAGAGTGGTTCTGCGGCCTCAACCTTCTTTCCTTCCTAAGGTCATATCCAGTTTTCACTTGAATCAGGACCTAGTCCTACCATCCTTCTTTCCTACTCCCCAGTCCAGAGAGGAAAGACTGCTTCATACTTTGGACGTGGTCCGAGCCATGAGGGTCTATCTCAAGGCTACAGAGAAGATTCGGAAAACAGATGTGCTTTTCGTTCTCCCGGATGGCCCCAAGAAGGGTCAGCCGGCTGCCAAGTCTTCCTTGGCTAGGTGGATTAAGCAGCTGATTTTTCAGGCCTATGGTCTGAAGCGCGTTCCACCTCCCTTATCAGTTAAAGCCCATTCTACGAGGGCCATGAGTGCCTCCTGGGCGGCACACCATCAGATCTCTATGGCACAGGTTTGCAAGGCGGCAACCTGGTCTTCCGTACATACGTTTACTAAATTTTATAAGTTGGACGTTGCAAAGGGTACGGACGCAGCTTTTGGGCAGGCGGTCCTACGGGCAGCAGTATAGAATCCTCTGGTCCGGGTCACGTCCCCTTTTCTCTGTTGGTGGAGCTACTTTACTTCCTGATAATGTTTGGCTATTCTTGGCCTTACGGTCTCCCTCCCTTCATAGAGCATTGCTTTAGGACATCCCAAGTGTAATGGCTATGCGCTCTGTGTCCCGTGATGTACGATAAAGAAAAAAGGATTTTTAATAAACAGCTTACCTGTAAAATCCTTTTCTTGAAGTACATCACGGGACACAGAGCTCCCACCCCTCTTTTGGGGAACATTGTGTAACCTCGGAGGAATTGCTTGCTACAAAACTGAAGCACTCCCAGTGGGAGGGGGTTATATAGGGAGGAAACTTCCTGTGAAATTGATTACACCAGTGTCCACACCTGAAGGTACCCATATAACCCAAGTGTAATGGCTATGCGCTCTGTGTCCCGTGATGTACTTCAAGAAAAGGATTTTACAGGTAAGCTGTTTATTAAAAATCCTTTTATAGGCAGAGCTCCCAGCAGGGATAAAGGTGCCCCATAGTAATGGGGTATCAAACATTCAACATTTCTATAATGAGGTGACAACACCATGCTCAGACCCCAGGCCTGGGATATTGAGGGGGTGAAGGGGGGACCCCCTGGCCTGGGATATTGATCTGTGTGAAGGGAAGACCCCCTGACCTGTGATATTTGAGGTAGACCCCAGGCCTGGGATATTGGGGGGTGAAAGGGAAGACCCCTGGCCTGGGATAATGGGGTTGAAGGGGGGACCCCATGCCTTGGTTATTGTTGTGTGAAGGGAAGACCCCTGGCCTGTGATATTTGGGGTAGACCCCAGGCCTTGATTATTGGGGGATGAAGGGGAGACCCCTGGTCTGGGATATTGGGGGGTGAAGGGAAGACCCCCCTGGCCTGGGATATTGGTGTGTAAAGGGAAGATCCCTGGTCTGTGATATTTGGGTAGACCCCAGGCCTTGGTTATTGGGGGGTGAAGGGGAGACCCCTGGCCTGGGATATTGGGGGGGTGAAGGGAAGATCCCTGGCCTGTGATATTTGGGGTAGACCCCAGGCCTTGGTTATTGGGGGGTGAAGGGAAGACCCCCTGGCCTGGGATGTTGGTGTGCGAAGGGAAGACCCCCTGGCCTGTGATATTTGGGGTAGACCCCAGACCTTGGTTATTGGGGGGTGAAGGGCAGACCCCTGGCTTGGGATAATAAAGCAATGAATTCAGACACTTTGTTTTTAAAGTTTAGGTTGTTAATAGATATTGTCGCCACAGACTGATGGGCAAGTTGTCTGTAGATATAAAATGTAGGATGGATTTGTAGGCACGCAATGCTGAGCCCCCATCTCCTGTAGTGTGGGGGTCTCTAGTAATGTCCTTTATTCAAAGGGAACTGCAGCAGTCAACCAGCGAGGCTAAACGACCTTTGAGTATTGTTCTGGCCCTCCATTGGGTACGGGAGTCCTGGGGCCCCCCGGAGAAGTAGAGCGCCTGTAAATCTGCGGGGGCCTCAAGTTAAAGACATCATGGGGGCCACTTGTATTCAGTGACTCCGCCATTCATGAAATAAGACCGGCTTATAGTGTAGCTGAGGAGGCCAAGATTTCCTCTAAGGGCCCCCACCCGGAGTATTGATGGGTAGATCTCAGGAGGCGCCCATTGTATTTTGCTGATTCTGCAAATCACCAACGTAAGGTTCCTGTTGTCGGCTGCTAAGTCCTCTAATCTTATAATGTGATAATGAATATAGTAAAGTCATCTCACTTCAAACATCTCATCTCCTTGTGTCATCGCGGCGCTCACGCCCCAAACAGGCGCGGCTCTTATTACATTCCGCAGGAGAACCGACGTTCTTCCCACCCCCCCTCCCCCCTCGCACACGCTCTGATCAATGGCTGCAAACACCACATTTTATAATTGATTTCCTGATCAAAGTATCATGTGACCTCTTTGATGATGAAAAGAAGAAAACAAAAGAACATGAAATAATCTCTTCTTCTAGTTTTCTGATAATCCGGAATTCTCACTCCATTGGGAGATCTTCGGAGAAGAATTTCTTTGTGTTTCTGTGATATCAAATATTCCACCAAGAAGTGGAGGATCGTCGGGCACAGTGATGGCCGGAGACGTTCTGTGGACACCTTATCTCCATTGTACCCGGCCAGAGGATGGAAACGGCCCCATATGGGCAAGAATGAAATAACTGGCGCTCTCTCCACAAGGATTAAGGAATCCCAAGTCTTGGATAAATGACAGGAGCTGCATATCGGAGGAGGAGGGGAGTCCATGGCAGGGACTAGACGAGGATCAATAGACTGTCCTGGACTGGGGGGCCTCAGACATGAAAGAGGTGGGTTGGTCTGACCTCCTAGTCTGGGTGTGGGGGGGGGGGGCGGCTGCAGTTACCCCCTCACCTAGGTGGAGGACTGACACTCGTCTACGAAGTGAACTACTCGACGGGGGTCCGACCATCAAAAAAAAGCCAATTATCTTCATTAGTGAGAAGAAAAACACGACTAGAACATTTCTCCTCCATAAAGATCCCCATCATCCTCCTCCATCATCCTTCTCCATCATCGCTCCTCATCATCCTCCTCCATAAAGATCCCCATCATCCTCCTCCATCATCGCTCCTCATCATCCTCCTCCATAAAAGATGATAAACTGACACTAATTTATATAAGATTAGTTGCCTTCCTCTGTCTCACTCCTTATCATCCTCCTCCATCATCACTACTTATCATCCTCCTCCATCATCACTACTTATCATCCTCCTCCATCATCACTCCTTATCATCCTCCTCCATCACTACTTATCATCCTCCTCCATCATCACTAGTTATCATCCTCCTCCATCATCACTCCTTATCATCCTCCTCCATCATCACTTCTTATCATCCTCCTCCATCATCCTCCTCCATCATCACTACTTATCATCCTCCTCCATCATCACTACCTATCATCCTCCTCCATCATCACTACTTATCATCCTCCTCCATCATCACTAGTTATCATCCTCCTCCATCATCACTACTTATCATCCTCCTCCATCATCACTACTTATCATCCTCCTCCATCATCACTCCTTATCATCCTCCTCCATCACTACTTATCATCCTCCTCCATCATCACTAGTTATCATCCTCCTCCATCATCACTCCTTATCATCCTCCTCCATCATCACTTCTTATCATCCTCCTCCATCATCACTACTTATCATCCTCCTCCATCATCACTACCTATCATCCTCCTCCATCATCACTACTTATCATCCTCCTCCATCATCACTAGTTATCATCCTCCTCCATCATCACTACTTATCATCCTCCTCCATCATCACTACTTATCATCCTCCTCCATCATCACTACTTATCATCCTCCTCCATCATCACTAGTTATCATCCTCCTCCATCATCACTCCTTATCATCCTCCATCATCACTACTTATCATCCTCCTCCATCATCACTACTTATCATCCTCCTCCATCACTACTTATCATCCTCCTCCATCATCACCACTTATCATCATCCTCTATCATCACTCCTTATCATCCTCCTCCATCATCACTAGTTATCATCCTCCTCCATCATCACTCCTTATCATCCTCCTCCATCATCACTACTTATCATCCTCCTCCATCATCACTACTTATCATCCTCCTCCATCACTACTTATCATCCTCCTCCATCATCACTACTTATCATCCTCCTCCATCATCACTACTTATCATCCTCCTCCATCATCACTACTTATCATCCTCCATCATCACTCCTTATCATCCTCCTCCATCATCACTCCTTATCATCCTCCTCCTTCATCACTACTTATCATCCTCCTCCATCATCACCACTTATCATCCTCCTCCATCATCACCACTTATCATCATCCTCTATCATCACTCCTTATCATCCTCCTCCATCATTACTACTTATCATCCTCCTCCATCACTACTTATCATCCTCCTCCATCATCACTACTTATCATCCTCCTCCATCATCGCCACTTATCATCATCCTCCATCATCACCACTTATCATCATCCTCTATCATCACTCCTTATCATCCTCCTCCATCATCACTCCTTATCATCCTTCTCCATCATCACTACTTATCATCCTTCTCCATCATCACCACTTATCATCATCCTCTATCATCACTCCTTATCATCCTTCTCCATCATCACTACTTATCATCCTCCATCATCACTCCTTATCATCCTCCTCCATCATCACTACTTATCATCCTCCATCATCACTCCTTATCATCCTCCTCCATCATCACTACTTATCATCCTCCATCATCACTACTTATCATCCTCCTCTATCATCACTCCTTATCATCCTCCTCCATCATCACTACCTATCATCCTCCATCATCACTCCTTATCATCACTACTTATCATCCTCCTCCATCATCACTACTTATCATCCTCCTCCATCATCACTACTTATCATCCTCCTCCATCATCACTACTTATCATCCTCCTCCATCATCACTCCTTATCATATCATCACTACTTATCATCCTCCTCCATCATCACTACTTATCATCCTCCTCCATCATCACTACTTATCATCCTCCTCATCATCATCTACTTATCATCCTCCTCCATCATCACTACTTATCATCCTCCTCCATCATCCTACTTATCATCCTCCTCCATCATCACTACTTATCATCCTCCTCCATCATCACTACTTATCGTCCTCCTCCATCATCACTACTTATCATCCTCCTCCATCATCACTCCTCATCATCACTACTTATCATCCTCCTCCATCATCACTACTTATCATCCTCCTCCATCATCACTACTTATCATCCTCCTCCATCATCACTACTTATCATCCTCCTCCATCATCACTACTTATCATCCTCCTCCATCATCACTACTTATCATCCTCCTCCATCATCACTCCTTATCATCCTCCTCCATCACTACTTATCATCCTCCATCATCACTCCTCATCATCACTACTTATCATCCTCCTCCATCATCACTACTTATCATCCTCCTCCATCATCACTCCTTATCATCCTCCTCCATCATCACTACTTATCATCCTCCTCCATCATCACTACTTATCATCATCCTCCTCCATCATCACTCCTTATCATCCTCCTCCATCATCACTACTTATCATCCTCCATCATCACTCCCTCCATCATCACTACTTATCATCCTCCCTCCATCATCACTCCTTATCATCCTCCTCCATCACATCATCACATCATCACTCCATCCATCATCACTACTTATCATCCTCCTCCATCATCACTCTTATCATCATCATCATCATCACTCCTTATCATCATCCTCCTCCATCATCACTACTTATCATCCTCCTCCATCATCACTACTTATCATCCTCCTCCATCATCACCTCCTTATCATCCTCCTCGATCATCACTCCTTATCATCCTCCATCATCACTACTTATCATCCTCCTCCATCATCACTCCTTATCATCCTCCTCCATCATCACTACTTATCATCCTCCTCCATCATCCTCCTCATCATCTTATCATCCTCCATCCATCATCATCATCCTCCTCATCACTACTTATCATCCTCCATCATCATCATCACTCATCATCATCCTCCTCCATCATCACTCATCATCCTCCTCCATCATCACTCCTTATCATCCTCCTCCATCATCACTACCTATCATCCTCCTCCATCATCACTACTTATCATCTCCTCCATCATCACTCCTTATCATCCTCCTCCTCCATCATCACTACTTATCATCCTCCTCCATCATCACTACTTATCATCCTCCTCCATCATCACTCCTTATCATCCTCCTCCATCATCCTACTTATCATCCTCCTCCATCATCACTACTTATCATCCTCCTCCATCATCACTACTTATCATCCTCCTCCATCATCACTTATCATCCTCCTCCATCATCACTACTTATCATCCTCCTCCATCATCACTACTTATCGTCCTCCTCCATCATCACTACTTATCATCCTCCTCCATCATCACTCCTTATCATCATCCTCCATCATCACTCCTTATCATCCTCCTCCATCATCACTACTTATCATCCTCCTCCATCATCACTCCTTATCATCCTCCTCCATCATCATCACTACTTATCATCCTCCTCCATCATCACTACTTATCATCCTCCTCCATCATCACTCCTTATCATCCTCCTCCATCATCACTACTTATCATCCTCCTCCATCATCACTACTTATCATCCTCCTCCATCATCACCACTTATCATCCTCCTCCATCATCACTCCTTATCATCCTCCTCCATCATCATCACTTATCATCCTCCTCCATCATCACTACTTATCATCCTCCTCCATCATCACTCCTTATCATCCTCCTCCATCATCATCACTACTTATCATCCTCCTCCATCATCACTACTTATCATCCTCCTCCATCATCACTACTTATCATCCTCCTCCATCATCACTCCTTATCATCCTCCTCCATCATCATCACTACTTATCATCCTCCTCCATCATCACCACTCCTCCTATCATCCTCCTCCATCATCACCACTTATCATCCTCCTCCATCATCACTACTTATCATCCTCCTCCATCATCACTCCTCCTATCATCATCCTCCTCCATCATCACTACTTATCATCCTCCTCCATCATCACTACTTATCATCCTCCTCCATCATCACTCCTTATCATCCTCCTCCATCATCACTCCTTATCATCCTCCTCCATCATCACTCCTTATCATCCTCCATCATCACTACTTATCATCCTCCTCCATCATCACTCCTTATCATCCTCATCCATCATCACTCCTTATCATCCTCCATCATCACTACTTATCGTCCTCCTCCATCATCACTACTTATCATCCTCCTCCATCATCACTCCTCATCATCCTCCTCCATCATCACTACTTATCATCCTCCTCCATCATCACTCACTTATCATCCTCCTCCATCATCACTACTTATCATCCTCCTCCATCATCACTCCTTATCATCCTCCTCCATCATCACTACCTTATCATCCTCCTCCATCATCACTACTTATCATCCTCCTCCATCATCACTACTTATCATCCTCCTCCATCATCACTACTTATCATCCTCCTCCATCATCACTCCTTATCATCCTCCTCCATCATCATCACTACTTATCATCCTCCTCCATCATCACTCACTTATCATCCTCCTCCATCATCACCACTTATCATCCTCCTCCATCATCACTACTTATCATCCTCCTCCATCATCATCATCTCCTCCTCCATCATCACTATCATCCTCCTCCATCATCACTCCTTATCATCATCCTCCATCATCACTCCTTATCATCCTCCTCCATCATCACTCCTCCTATCATCCTCCTCCATCATCACACTACTTATCATCCTCCTCCATCACTCACTCCTTATCATCCTCCTCCATCATCATCTCCTCCACTCACTATCATCCTCCTCCATCATCACTACTTATCATCCTCCTCCATCATCACTCCTTATCATCCTCCTCCATCATCACTACTTATCATCCTCCTCCATCATCACTCCTTACTTCCTCCATCATCCTCCTCCTCCTCCATCATCACTCCTCCTCCATCATCACTATCATCCTCCTCCATCATCACTCCTTATCATCCTCCTCCATCACTACTTATCATCCTTCTCCATCATCACTACTTATCATCCTCCTCCATCATCACTACTTATCATCCTCCTCCATCATCACTACTTATCATCCTCCTCCATCACTACTTATCATCCTCCTCCATCATCATTCCTCATCATCCACACCCCACAACTCTGACCAAAACAGTAAAGCCCTGTACACACGATCGGCTATCTGATGGAATCTAATCCGATGGATTTTTTCGTCGGATATCCGATAAAGCCGACTTTCATCAGTCTTGTCTACACACCATCAGTCAAAAATCTGACCGTGCCAAAACGCGGTGACATAAAACACTACGACGTGCTGAGAAAAATGAAGTTCAATGCTTCCGAGCATGCGTCGACTTGATTCTGAGCATTTGTGGATTTTTGACCGATGGACTTCCACACAGACGATCGTTTTTTTTTATCCATAGGAAAATCGTAAAACATGTTCTGTTTTTTTTCACCCATGGAAAACAAACAGAAGTCATGATGCCCCGGACAAACTCAATGGTCATTAAGCCATGAATATGACTATCTTGGTGTCCACATAGCTGCATTGCCTGCTGTCACTCTCAAGGTCCGGACCCTTCTAGTGAGAGTGTCGTCATTCTTCTGCCCTATAACCTGCCGGCCAAGAAAATGAGGTTGCCAACCAAGAGATAATGATCTTGCTGGAAGCCATGAAATCATTATGTGTTCCACCTAAAAATGACAAACAGATGCACAGACTTCCTGATGACAGGAGTCGCCTTGATTAAATATTTTAGAGCTTAGCCCACAACCGATGGGCTAACTTCCTGAAGACTCCCCAAAGGGAACGTAGGAGGAAAAACCTCTTGTGTGATATGGACTTTGAAGGTCAGTTCAGGCACAAATTCGAGCATTGGCATGGGCACCATCCTGTGTGGGAAGTACACGAGTATGGGACCTCTAAACCCCAAGGACACCCATGCAGAACATATAAAAGGAGCGTGTGGGACTTTAAATGAGGCGAGGACCAGGAGCAGTCACATCCCTGGGGTCATAAACAAGAAAAAGGGGAGAGGCGGGACTTTGAATGAAGCACACAGTTATCAGTGAGGGGTCAAGACATTTATTATATACCATACAAGTTCATAGAGTTCAATAAATAATGGCACGGTAAAATTCATATATATACAGAAGGGAACATGATAATACATGACAGTGAGAGGGGATCTACCCTACATATCCTGAGAACTTCCCATTGTAAAAATTCATTAAAACTTGTGGTCATCACAGACTGTATATATGAATCAAGTGAGTGGTACAGTCGATGTAAGCATTGCATGTACAGAGGCTCTACGCGTTTCGTGAAGTGTTTATATTCACTCATCAGGAGCAGCAATGTCAATATCTGAAATAGAGTATGTAAGTTGAGGGGTTACTACCATGCAAAGAAGACACCCATGCAGATGTCATAGCCACAAGTAAATCAGCTTCAGTGAGAGGCACCACAGGGTGATTGAAGGCATCTGATGAAATAATTAAGTGTTGGAAGCCTGCGGAATTCCGGTGAAGACAGAGATAGCCAAAATGCATGCCTATAGCACGCTTGCTCAAAGAACTAAGTCAAACCTCGCCTGTAGGCATTCGGAGCAGGTTTCTGAAGAGTCCAGCATAAAATCTTGATCAGCAAATACGCCATGTTCCACTACAGGTACGCTTAGCGTTGTCTCATAAGATTATTCAAATCTTCAACACCTGTTAGCCTCTACCTCTCCAGATCCCGACCATCAGCCTGAGCCTGTCGGATGCCAGATGAATGGGACTGGAAAAGATTTGCTCTACCAGGTAGCGGAAACCAGAACTGTCACCTTCCTTTGCCACAGCCTAGCTGGAAGCTGAATATCCGAAGGAGCAGCAGAAAAAAGCATAGGCCGTCTAGGCGATCCATTCTGCGGTCAGCACCTCCATTCCGAGAGCTTGTGGATCCTGGGCCCTGGAATGGAACTTCAGCCACTTAGTGCCGACTGGGAATGTAAACGGTCTACCTCTGAAAGAAGAAACACCAAGTTCTGTTGGTTCTCAGAAGACTCGTAGTCCATCCATTGTCGTCCAGACTTGTCCTGGACAAGTAGTTTGCCTAAAGATTCTTCCGACCAGGCACATAGGTCGCAGATCGTTGGAAGGATTGACTTGGGTGAATTCTAGAATTAGAGGAAACTTCACAAGTGAGAGACTGAGCCTCGTTTCCAGATGTAGGCCACAGTTGTTGTGCTGTCCAAATTTCCCAGGACAGGCTTAACCTGGATGAGGTGACTGATATCTAAGAGCCCGAAAAGGCTGCCCTCAACTCCAGAATGGAGTCTTGGATCCTTGACACAAGGCCATTGGCCCCGAGCTCATAGTTCTTGAAGTAGCGCTCCCCTACACTGGCTGGTGTCCGACTGTATCACCAGGTCGTCTAAGTTGCTGGAGAGAAGCAATTTTTATGGCTCAATCTAAGACATGAAGAATGAAAGATCTCCAAATATGGCCCAACAATGCTTGTCTTAGGGGGCCACTTGCCAATCACCAAGCCACACCTATGTCCACACAGGAATAACATAGTGCCCCTAGGGCATTTATGGGTGGCACAACCCCAAAATAACAGAAAACATCTTGACATGGAAGTTTCACTGACGCATTGGTTTATGCATTGGCTTCCCTGTCTTTCCTGGACTTCCAGCCCGAAAATGCAGAAGCTAAGCTCTCTGGCGTGAGAGTGAACGTGCAAAACTGTCTCTTGAGTTTTCAGTTTTCTTTAATTCAGTAGACGTTCATCTTGCGGCAGGAAACTAAACTGGCCACCATTAAATTTAGGCTTGACCTTCTGCGACTAGCGTTTGCCCTTGAAGGTCACATCTTCTGACGGTAAGATCATGTATATACGGCTATATATATATATATATATTGGCCATATGGCCAATCCCACAAGGGACACATACTGATCAAAGGGGTGACCACAACCCCCGGCCCTCTATTCGTTCATAAGGTCATAACTTTGACATCCTGCTCTGATGATATACTTCAATGTTGACGAACAAGCACTTAATCCATTCCACATACAGCTGTTTTCTACTTCCAAAGCTTCACCTCTATATACAGGCATTTCACCAATCTGGACACAGGTCGTCATCTTTCCCCTGTCTAGGAGAGACTGGAGAGAATTGATTGGCCTGAGAAGGCTGGACATTGCCAGACGGTCCCCGCACGAGACAAATCTAGTCATTCCTTTGGAGCGTCTTGACCATCTGCTTAATAGTGACAACTGGTTAGGGGTCATCGTCGTCCTAATCCTAGATTGCTTGACCCAGGTAACATCCCTGCAGTCACATGCGTCTGTTTCTCTTCGGAAGGATCTGAAGTAGATTGTTTGCTTGGAGACTTCACGGGATGAGTGGAAAACACTCTTTTAGAGCGTATTGACCACATGTTTCATGAATGCGACAACCTGTTAGGTGTCGTCATCCTTATCCTTGGTTGCTTGTCAAAGCAGAATCTATGAAATCATGTCCACCCGGAAGTTTGGAGAATGGGCTGCTTCATCTGGTATGGTTAGGGCAGAGCAGAGAAGCCTTTCACAGGGTGAGCCGAAAACACCCCTTTAGAGTGTATTGGCAATGTGTTTCCTGGATGTGAAACCTTTTAGGTGTCATCCTCATCCCTGGCTGTTTAAGCCAGTGGGATCCATACTGTCATGCCCATCCGTGTATTCTTCTTATAGAGCCTGAGGAGGATGTTTGCTTGGGAAACTTATGAGGCGGCTCCTTCATGTTCATCCATGTCTTCTTATTGGAGGGCCTGAAGCATGTTCACTCTGAGATTGGTGAACACTGATAACCTCTCCACAGGGTTTGCGTATCATTCAGCAAACCAACCCATAGCCCCGGATCACACTGGTGCGTTTTTTGACATGCGACCCGACCAGTCAAATTGCATGTAGAAATAGGCAGCAATCGCACCGCCCTAATCGGCATCAGTGGCGCTGCACCAACTTCAAAAAGGCAGTTTTGTACTACCTCTGCGATTTCGGGCCGCGACCGGTATTGACATCCGTACAGAGACCGGCACAGATATTTCGGGAAATCGAGACGGACCAGCGGGAGAAAAAAACTGATTTGCACAGCCTCATTCCCGCAACCCAGTGCGACCCTGGACAAGGGGGAAAAGGTAAAATGCAGTAAATAGATTGCTTAGTAACCACAGCTAGAGGAGGCTGAGGCTTCCATCCACAGCTCTGATAACCAGATGGAGGTTAATTATCTGAACTTAGTCCTGGAGGGAATCAGGACCTGATGAAAAGGTAGGAATTTGTAGCCAATCATCTCCTGCAGTGTTCACAAACCAAGGGAATTGTAGACATCATAGACGTGCTTCTCCATGAGGAAATCAAAGGGTCACACAGAAGGATATTCCATATTTACAACCAGCCATGGCTGATATCCCAGGTGACTCCTCTACCTTCTTTGGAGGGTTTGGCAGAGTGGCATGACTGTAAAGCAAACATGAGAAGCCAACAGATGATTGCCATGTGAGAACAAGTGTTACTTTGTGTACCTGGTATGCAGCGTACCCCCCCCCCCCCCCAGTGGAGGGGATCCCCAGTAATGCAGCACACATTTGGATACAAAGCATATAGCTCACCCAACCTCCATCATCCGACCGTCGACGCGGGCTGCGTGTGCATAGGGGGGGCACTCTGCTATGACTGCTCTCCTCCTTGTATGGACCCTGCGGACCCCAGACATGGCATTTAGCCATGATAAAGCCGCCCCGAGGACCAGCAGCGGGGCTCCCTAGATTATGGTCATTTAGACTAGACACCAGGGTCTTCGTCCAGCTTCATCCACATGTATGGACGGCCCGCCAGCTAGGTAGAGGAGCACACCTACGTCCTGCACGTAGGAGAAAGAAGAACGCTGAGGCCGAGGCGAGTGAAAAATGTTTAGTTAAGTCCCGATCATGTGGGGGTGGGCGGGGCCTCACAGCTTTGACATGGAGCCCTGCAGGAAACATCCTATGCATTAGGATGAAAAAACACCTTGCACTCTGCCCCCCCCCCCCTGTTTTGAGTCACAAATCTCCCTGGGCGCGATCCTGCAAGGCTTTTCCCCAGCTTGAGGCGTCTCTTTATTAGAGATTGATAGAAGCGCAGCAATTGGCTCCCGCTGCTGTCAATCAAATCAATGACGCGGCGCGCCGGGGGCGGGCCAGAGTGATACACTTGGCGGCTGTAGTCACCACTGTATTACACAGGAGCACGCCTGCAACATAACCCCTGTAACGGAATGGCCCCTGACACCCAGAGACTTTTGAAGGATGGGGGATACTCCTGCGCCAGCATCACTAATGACTCTTGGGTCTAGGGTCACCCTGTGCCCCTTTGGGAATAGGGTGACTGAGAAATGATATCATAAATTACATGAGATGGGACATTACTAATAATTCATGTATTGCAGGGGATCTGGACATATTACAGGTGACTTCATGCTGCCCCCAACAGGTCAATAAGAGTGTCTCCTTCAATGCTAACCTAGGCTATTGAGATGCTAATTACGTCTAAGTCTTTGTCTAAGATGTGGATTGAGGGGAACTCATTGTGTGATGCTGTTTCGTGTGAATTCTATGGATAATAGGTGGATTTGCGGCAAGATCGCCGTTATCGGTGGCGGGAGAGGGCTCCCGCCGCTCTCCCGCACCCTCCGCCGCTTACCGGAGCCGTCGGTAGCGGCGGAGGCGATCGGGTCCTCTTGCTGGCTGTGTGGGGATGCGAGTGAGGGCAAGATGGCCCCCACCCGTTCCCATAGCTCTGCTGGGCGGAAGTGATGTCAAAACGTCAGTCCCGCCCATGCGTCTTAAAGAGACTTTTTTTTTTTGCATTTAACTCTAAATATGAGATGAAATATGTGACGTCTTTTTGACCCCCAGATCTCATATATAAGAGGACCTGTCATGCTTTTTTCTATTACAAGGGATGTTTACATTCACAGTAATAGGAATAAAAGTGATTTTTTTTTATTTCAGTGTAAAAAATTATAAATTAAATTGAAAAAAAAAAATTTTTTTTTTAAAGCGCCCCGTCCCGACGAGCTCGCGCACAGAAACGAACACATACGCGAGTAGCGCCTGCATATGAAAACGGTGTTCAAACCACACATGTGAGGTATCGCCGCGATCATTAGAGCGAGAGCAATAATTCTAGCCCTAGTCCTCCTCTGTAACTCAAAAGATGCAACCTATAGAATTTTTTAAACGTCGCCTATCGAGATTTTTAAGGGTAAAAGTTTGACGCCATGCCACGAGCGGGCGCAATTTTTAAGCGTGACATGTTGGGTATCATTTTACTCAGCGTAACATTATCTTTCACAATATAAAAAAATTGGGCCAAATTTATTGTCTTATTTTTTAATTCAAAAAAGTGAATTTTTTCCAAAAAAAGTGCGCTTGTAAGACCGCTGCGCAAATACGGTGTGACAAAAAGTATTGCAATGACCGCCATTTTATTCTCTAGGGTGTTAGAACAAATTATATATAATGTTTGGGGGTTTTAAGTAATTTTCTAGCAAAAAAAACTGTTTTAGTCTCGTAAACACCGAATCTGAAAAACAGGCTCAGGGCTTAAAGGATCACTAAAGGAATTAGCTTCCTTTACCTTAATGCAGTGCTGTTTTCATGTTCTCATTGTTCGTTTTTTGCTTTGAAGTTGCTGTAATTCTGCTCTGATCTCCACACTTCCTGCTTGTCTGGCTCCTTATATAAAAACTCATGGGAGCTTTTCACTGTGGTCCAAGCTGTGTGTCTGCGTGTTGCACCTGTGGTGAAATTCAAGAGGCTTTTTAGGATTTTACCTTGTTACATGATGAGCTTATGAACATACATAACTTTGGTATAGGGGTGAGCACCCATAGGCACTATGGGCCAGATTCAGGGAGAGTTACGCTGGAGTATCAGTGATACGCCAGCATAACTCTCACTTTGAGCCGGCGTTTCTGTAGTCAGAAAACAAGAAACGCCGGGTTGGAGTTCCGATGCGAGCGGCGTAATTGTATTTCGCGGCCCGTGGACTCCACACTGTGCGTTTTTTCTCTTCCACAAGCTGTGTGTCTAAAACTCCTCAGAACCAATCAGATTAATTTTAAAAACAAAACACTGCCCTGGATTTGTTTGTTTTTGTTCTGTGTGTCTTCTGTACTTCACAGAAACATGAAACCAGTTTAAAAACGAAAGTGAAACTAGAGGCACATTATATGATTGATTTTTATCTATTTTTAATCATTTTTAAAAGGAATCAGTTAACTTTTATGTCTCTATACCCTGTAAACAGTCATTTCAGCAAAACATTTTTCCTTTAGTGACCCTTTAGCGTTCATACATTTGAAACCAGAAAGAACAGAGCTGAGTCTCGTTATTCTGGGGAATGGAATGGATCGTGTCTACAGCTGTCCTGGGTTGATGGAAGATCGTAAACAGTGGTGACCGTTACATCCCCCATTCTGGAAAGTTCTCTCCCAAGGGGGTTATCTGGTGCGATGAAGAGACCCACACCATAATCCCCCCTCCCTCCCACACCATAATCCCCCCTCCCTCCTACACCATAATCCCTCCCACACCATAATCCCTCCCACACCATGATCCCCCCTCCCCCAAATGAATTGTACCAGTGCACAAAGCAAGGTCCATTAAGACATGCATGAGCAAGTTTGAGGTGAAGAAACTTGACTGGTTTGCACAGAGTCCTGACCTCATAAAACACCTTTGGAATGAATTAGAGCGGAGACTGTGAGCCAGGCCTTCTCACCCAACATCAGTGCCTGACCTCACAAATGCTCTTCTGGAAGAATGGTCAAGCATTCTCATAGACCCCCCTCCTAAACCTTGTGGACGGCCTTCCTAGAAGAGTTGAAGCTGTTATAGCTGCAAAGGGCGGGGCCAACTCAATACTGGGAGGTCATTAACCACTTAACGCCCGCCGCACGACTATATATGTCCACAGAATGGCACGTACAGGCAGATGGGCGTACATGTACGTCCCTGCCTTCCAGTGGGTCGAGGGTCCGATCGGGACCCCCCCCCCCCCGCTACGTGCGGCGGTCGCTAAGTGTCTGGGAGCGATCCGGGATGAGGGGGCGGCTGTTAGTTTTTGTCCGCCCCCTCGCGATCACTCCCAGCCAATCCGCTTCCTCCTCTGCCTGAACTGTAAACACAGGCAAGGAGGAAGAGATGTCACCTCTCCTCCCACTGGTATTTTCGTCCGGCGGAGGAGAGGAGACATCACACAGTGAGTAGCACAAGCACTACAGTACACATAGGCACATAGGCTAGCACTACAGTACACATAGGCACACAGGCTAGCACTACAGTACACATAGGCACACAGGCTAGCACTACAGTACACATAGGCACACAAATCCCCCCCCTGTCAAAGTGTCACTAAATAGCAGTGATCATTTATTTACTGATCACTGCATTTAGCGTCAGTGTGACAGGCAGTTAGTGTTAGGTTCAGGGTAGCCCCCTACCCCCTAATAAAGGTTTTAACCCCTGATTGCCCCCTAGAGTTAACCCTTTCACCCCCTATTGCCAGCGTCACTAAGCAATCGTTTTTCTGATCGCTGTCTTGGTGTCGCTGGTGCCGCTAGGTAGCTAGTTAGTGCCTCTAACACTTACACCCACGCGCAAAGCATACACCCCCCATATGTGGAAATACACCCCAATATACATTCTGCTGCTTCTCCTGAGTACAGGGATACCACATTTGGGAGCCTAGCCGCGTACGGGACCCCGAAAACCAATCACCGCCTTCAGCATTTCTAAGGGTGCACATTTTTGATTTCACTCCTCACTACCTATCACAGTTTCGAAGGCCATAAAATTCCAAAATAGCACAAAAAAAACCCAAGTGACCCCCATTTTGGAAAGTAGACACCCCAAGCTATTTGCTGAGAGGCATGTCGAGTTCATGGAATATTTTATATTTTGACACAAGTTGCGGGAATATGACAAACTGATTTTTTTTGCACAAAGTTGTCACTAAATGATATATTTCTCACACATGGAGAACCACTCAGCATTCAGGAGAAAGATCAAGACTCATCTCTTCTGATACCAAAAGAGACGGAACACCAAGCGCCCAGAGGAGATTCAGTTCACATGTGCTGCGCTATATACGCTTTCACATGCCATGGTTATATGTGGAATTGCACCCCAAAATACATTCTGCTGCTTCTCCTGAGTACGGGGATACCACATGTGTGGGACTTTTTGGGAGCCTAGCCGCGTACGGGACCCCGAAACCCAATCACCGCCTTCAAGATTTCTAAGGACATACATTTTTGATTTCACTCACACAAATCTTGAAGGCAGTGATTGGTTTTTCGGGGTCCCGTAAGCGGCTAAGCTCCCATATGTGGTATCCCCGTACTCAGGAGAAGCAGCAGAATGTATTTTGGGGTGCAATTCTACATATAACCATGGTGTGTGTGAGAAATATATAATTTAGTGACAAAGTTTTGTAAATTTTATTTTATTTTATTTTTTGGTCATTATTCAATAACTTTGGACTAAAAAATGTAATATTCCATGGACTCAACATGCCTCTCAGCAAATAGCTTGGGGTGTCTTCTTTCCAAAATGGAGTCATTTGGGGGGGTTGTGTGCCATCTTGGCATTTTACGGCCTTCAAAACTGTGATAGGTAGTGAGGAGTGAAATCAAAAATGTATGTCCTTAGAAATCTTGAAGGTGGTGATTGGATTTCGGGGTCCCGTACGCGGCGAGGCTCCCAAAAAGTCCCACACATGTGGTATCCCCACACTCAGGAGAAGCAGCAGAATGTATTTTGGGGTGCAATTCCACATATAACCATGGCATGTATGAGAAATATATCATTTAGTGACAACTTTTTGCCTCTGCAGTTTCCTTGGGGTGTCTACTTTCCAAAATGGGGTCATTGGGGGGGGGTTTTGTACTGCGCTGCCATTTTAGCACCTCAAGAAATGAGATCGGCAGCCATAAAATAAAAGCCGTGGAAATTCCAGAAAATGTACCCTAGATTGTAGTCGCCATAACTTTTGTGAAAACCAATAAATATACGCTTATTGCCATTTCTTTTACTAAAGACGTGCGGCTGAATACATTTTGGCTGAAATGTTTGACCAAAATTTAGTTTATTCGATATTTTTTACTTTTTGTTATAAGAAAAATCATTTTTTTCCAAAATTTGCGGTCTTTTTCCGTTTATATCGCAAAAAATTTAAATCGCAGAGGCAATCAAATACCATCAAAAGAAATCTCTATTTGTGGGAAGAAAAGGACACCAATTTTGTTTCGGTACAACATTGCACGACCGCGCAATTACCAGTTAAAGCGACGCAGTGCCGAATTGTAAAAACACCTCTGGGCATTTAGCTGCATATTGGTCCGGTCCTTAAGTGGTTAAAGGTGATGTGTGTGTAAAGGCAGGCGTCCCAATACTTTTGGTAATATGGTGTATTTCTAGTCAGCGTGAGTCTTTTTTAGATGTGAGATGAAAGTCTGTCACTGTTTATGTGAAGAGACTTTTATGTAAGTTGCAGGTTTGGGTGCTTCACAGTTAAATCTATAGAGAGAGGGGGAGGGGCGGTACCACGCCCGAGTCACGGCGCCATTAACACTTTGCACATAAACTTTTCCTTTGTTCTCTAATATCTTCCAATTATCTCCCATCTTCTCTACAACACTGGGAGGACATCGGGCAGGAAATGATATTCACCGTCTGTGTGCAGGAACATCGAGCTGATGGCAATATGGCCGCCTGCTCACCGTTTAGCCAATAAGGAAGAGGTGTCACCAAGAGGTCCCCAACGGGATCTGGAAAAATCAATTGTCTTCATGGAGAAGCCGATCCCAGTTCTGTTAGTTTTAATAAAGATAAGAAGTTGATGTGCCACGTTCTCAACTTCCCCCAACGGGCCACGTTCTCAACTTCCCCTAACGGGCCACGTCCTTAACTTCCCCCAACGGGCCACGTCCTCAACTTCCCTCTAACGGGCCACGTTCTCAACTTCCCCCAACGGGCCACGTCCTCAACTTCCCCCAACGGGCCACGTCCTTAACTTCCCCCAAAGGGCCACGTCCTCAACTTCCCTCTAACGGGCCACGTTCTCAACTTCCCCCAACGGGCCACGTCCTCAACTTCCCTCTAATGGGCCACGTTCTCAACTATCCCCAATGGGCCACGTCCTCAACTTCCCCCAATGGGCCACGTCCTCAACTTCCCCTAACGGGCCACGTCCTTAACTTCCCCTAACGGGCCACGTCCTCAACTACCCCCAACGGGCCACGTCCTTAACTTCCAACGGGCCACGTCCTCGACTACCCCCAATGGGTCACATCCTCAACTTCCCTTTAACGGGCCACGTCCTTAACTAGAAAAAGGAAAAATTACCGCGCTAAATATCTAAATAAACAACAAAGGAGCTGCAACAGCTTGTGTTATACACACACAATAGTAAATGCAAAAAATGTGAAGTTGCGCTGTGAGAAAAATAACAAATAAGTAAATAAAAATTATTATTATGAGTGACCTAACTAGGAAAAAATACAAAAGTGAATATTAAGATACAAAGTCTGTTTAGGACTCAGTATAAGTGTGAGAAAATTATAACAATGTAGACAATAAAGATAGTTCGTTATTTCACAAAACAGATTCAAATCAAGTCCTTAATTGAATGTTGATTATGTGTAAAGTGGTCAGTGAAGTCCAAAAAGGAGAATAACACCCGTCACCAAAAATACACCAAAAATGGATGGAGGCTTACCAGAAGGCAAGCTCAATGGGCTTGCGGCTATAAACCCTAGCCCGGGCCTTTAAGGGATCCTCAGCAAGTGTGGTTGTAGAGAGCTCCAAAAATAACAGGCAGGAAGAAAAAGAAAAACTCACATGGTGAAGTATGTCAACACAGTTTGAATGTGACACTATTAACACCACCACCGTAACACCCACATAAATTGAGTGATGACACTGCTAGCTGGATGACTGATCCTCTCAATAACACGTCAGCGGTGATAACAATATAAAATGAAAAAAGGGGGCCCACATAGTGAAGTATGTAATAAAGGCTAAAAATGTAATGAAGATTACACTTACAAAACATCTCGATAAACAGGCAATAAGAAAACAAAAGCCGGCCGGCTTAGATGAACGCCCGTTCCTCTTGGATCGTCACGTAGTTGCGTCAGCACGTCACCTTCCCGACGTACGTTTCGTCACACATTTGACGTCGTCTAGGGGCACGGGCGACGCACTGACGCACCGCGTGAAATACTACACAGGAAAAACCAAGCCTCGATCTGAATCGGCAAATGGCTGTCCCTATTGGCCAAACAGAACCAATAAATCAAGCTTCGATCTGAACGACAGGGCTGATAGTCAACAGACGGTGGTCCTGCAGGACCAAACCATAATTAAAAAAGCGAAAAGGTACATTATAAAATATATAACAAAAAATGTGCCGGTCTATCAAGGGGCTCCAAGTTTGTTGCAAAACAAAGCATGCCTAAAGATATAGGGCCAGATTCAGCAACACTTGCGCTGGAGTATTTGGATATGCGCCGCGTAACTGTGAAGATGCGCCGTCGTTTCTATGCGGCCGTACCCACCAAACTAGATGCGCCCAATAACGGGTCATTTGCCACCGGCGGAACGTTCTGACGCCAGAGTATCGTCAGCGCTTAATTTCGCTTGGCGCATCAGTCGCGCCTATTGATTTCCCCTGCAAATATGCAAATGAGGGAGATTTCCCGATTCACGAACGGATTAGCACCATACGCTGGCTACATGCGCCGCGCGTATCTCGTCCGTCCGGCGCAAAGTTATTTCTACAAATAGCTGCTTTATCTTTACTCCAGACGGTCACAGGTCAGCAGGAGAGCAGCTACAGCAGCGTTACCGACGATAAGAGCTAGCTGAGCACCCCCACTTGCAGGACAACACCTCTGTCCATGCTTGTCTGTCATACAGCCATGGAGGAAGACATCATAGGTCTCCATAGCCGAGATGACGGCTGACAGCTCCTGGCCTTTAGAGTTCAGCTTTCTCCTGTGTGTTTGCGGGGAACGGGAGCAGCCATCTCAGAACAAAAGTAACATCACTGCGGGGAGGGGGAGCAGGATATACTTTAGTGCCGGAATGGCGCTTCTACGGGCGCATTTAAACGCCCAACAGAAGGCATTGCGATGACGTTTCCCGTGAAGTGGTGCCGACGGAAGTTGTGAGCATGCGCACAAAGGGGGCGAGTGGAGCCTCACTCACTGCGCATGCTCCGTGGTTGATGCGCTGAACGTAAGCCTCTGCGCTGGACTCCGCCCATCATTTACATATGATCACACCCACTTCCACTTGCGTCGGGTTACACCAGCGCATTATCGTTACTCTGGCGCAAGTTTACGCGCAACTGCTATGTGAATAACAGTACTTGCGCCGAAAGTGTCGGCGGAGTAACGTAAATGAGAAACGTTACTCTGGAGCAAAGATGCGCCAATCTACCTGAATCTGGCCCATAGACTAGGCCAGTGTGCAATATACTTCATACTGGAAAATAAAATAAAAAATGCTGGACAGAAACCAGCACCGATCAGGACATAAACAACCCAATTAGACTGTAGTCAGATGGATCGATATAAATAAAAATATAAATATAAAAATAGGATTAGAGATAGAATTAAAAATAAATAATAAAAATAATATAATAAGAGAAACATATTAAATTATATATATATATAAAATATATACTAAAAAATGTATAATAAATATAGATTGGTCTGAATTAAACAGTATATTGGAGAATATTTGATTATATATTCATAGGCCACCTGAGAGGTCCACCACCCGAATCAGATCGAGTTCACAATAAAATGTGTAAAACCTCTTATTTAAACAAAAATTCTGGCAGATTGCTAACACAAATGTTCTTATGAGTTATCAATAAAGGCATTGACATCTACCTCTACATTGAGCCCAAAGGGGGTGTAGCTTTTAATTCTATGGATCCATGCCATTTCTAATTTTGAGATACTCTGCACCAATGAGCTACCACGCCAGTGGGGACTGTACCTATCTATACCCAGGAACAAAGTTTTGGAAGGGTCCTTATTGTGAACCTGAAGGTAATGCCTTGACACTGGGTGTTTCAAGAAACCAGCTTTAATTCTAGTGATATGTTCATTAAGTCTGACTGAGAGGGGTCTCTTGGTCCGGCCCACATATTGGAGCCCACATGGGCATTGGAGCAAGTAGACCACCCCCTCGGTAGAACATGTAATGAAAGGTTTAATTGTGTGTTCCTGTAAAGTGGTTGTAGAAATAAATTTATGGGGGCAGCTACTAAAGGAGCAGACACAACATTTTCTACACTGATAGAACCCTGTAAATGAATTAAGAAATGTAGTTTTCACTGTGGGGGGTTCCAAAACATTAGGGGCCAATTGGTGTCTCAAGGCTGACCCTCCTCTAAAGATCACCTGTGGTTTTTCCGGTAGAATGGCACCTAACACTGGGTCATTTTTTAAAATGTGCCAGTGTTTTTTTATTACATTTTTCACACTATAATGTTGGGTAGAGTATGTAGTAATGAATGGAGCTACAGCAAACCCCTTAGTCTGTATTTGTTTTTTAGTTAGTAAATCCATTCTGTTCCTTGATTTGACCTCTTCTAATGACGCCATAAGAGAGTCTAGTCTGTATCCCTTTTCAAGGAATCTTTCAGTCAAGATGGCGGCCTGATTTAAAAAGTCAGCTTCATTTGAACAATTACGTTTGATACGTAGATTCTGGCTTTTAGGGGCGGATTTTAGCCACAATTCATGGTGGCAACTATCCATGGGAATGTACGAATTCCTGTCAGTGTCTTTAAAAAAAGTACTGGTAGAAAATTCATTCTGAGAGATTGAAATCTTAAGGTCCAAAAAATTGTATTTCACGCGGTGCGTCAGTGCGTCGCCCGTGCCCCTAGACGACGTCAAATGTGTGACGAAACGTACGTCGGGAAGGTGACGTGCTGACGCAACTACGTGACGATCCAAGAGGAACGGGCGTTCATCTAAGCCGGCCGGCTTTTGTTTTCTTATTGCCTGTTTATCGAGATGTTTTGTAAGTGTAATCTTCATTAAATTTTTAGCCTTTATTACATACTTCACTATGTGGGCCCCCTTTTTTCATTTTATATTGTTATCACCGCTGACGTGTTATTGAGAGGATCAGTCATCCAGCTAGCAGTGTCATCACTCAAGACCCAGGCTAAGGGTATTTTAGCCATAGGAAGATCTATCTTTGGCTTCTGGTAAGCCTCCAATTTATGTGGGTGTTACGGTGGTGGTGTTAATAGTGTCACATTCAAACTGTGTTGACATACTTCACCATGTGAGTTTTTCTTTTTCTTCCTGCCTGTTATTTTTGGAGCTCTCTACAACCACACTTGCTGAGGATCCCTTAAAGGCCCGGGCTAGGGTTTATAGCCGCAAGCCCATTGAGCTTGCCTTCTGGTAAGCCTCCATCCATTTTTGATGTATTTTTGGTGACGGGTGTTATTCTCCTTTTTGGACTTCACTGACCACTTTACACATAATCAACATTCAATTAAGGACTTGATTTGAATCTGTTTTGTGAAATAACGAACTATCTTTATTGTCTACATTGTTATAATTTTCTCACACTTATACTAAACAGACTTTGTATCTTAATATTCACTTTTGTATTTTTTCCTAGTTAGGTCACTCATAATAATAAATTTTATTTACTTATTTGTTATTTTTCTCACAGCGCAACTTCACATTTTTTGCACGTCCTCAACTATCCCCAATGGGCCACGTCCTCAACTATCCCCAACGGGCCACGTCCTCAACTACCCCCAATGGGCCACGTCCTTAACTTCCCCAAACGGGCCACGTCCTCAACTACCCCCAATGGGCCACGTCCTTAACTACCCCCAATGGGCCACGTCCTTAACTTCCCCCAATGGGCCACGTCCTCAACTACCCCCAATGGGCCACGTCATTAACTTCCCCAAACGGGCCACGTCCTCAATTACCCCCAATGGGCCACATCCTCAACTTCCCCTAATGGGCCACATCCTCAGCTACCCCCAATAGGCCACGTCCTCAACTACCCCACAATGTGCCACGTCCTCAACTTCCCCCAACTGGCCACGTCCTCAACTACCCCCAATATGCCACATCCTTAACTTCCCCCAATGGGCCACGTCCTCAATTTCCCTCTAACGGGCCACGTCCTCAACTATCCCCAACGGGCCACGTCCTCAACTACCCCCAATGGGCCACGTCCTTAACTTCCCCCAACGGGCCACGTCCTCAACTACCCCCAACGGGCCACATCCTCAACTACCCCCAACGGGCCACATCCTTAACTTCCCTCTAACGGGCCACGTCCTCAACTATCCCCAACGGGGGGTGATTTAGAAACTTCCCTTAGATGAAACAACTCTTATCATTACCATGTCAGCTGTGCAAAGTAAGGAAAAACATGGCCCTGTTGGGGGTACTTGAGGACCACCGGTGTAGAGGAAACTAGCGGTCATGATGGACTCCTCCAGGCCAGATTTTCGCACATTTACTTCTAGAACCGCTTCTCCTGCCTTCTAAATACAAAAACTGCGACTTTTCATTGAACAAGAGAAAAGGGAATTCCAGGGAGAATTTGTAAAGGGTATGAAAGGTACAAAATGCCCAGGTGGCCTACAGAGAGGAGTACAGGTGGAGGGGTGAGGGGCGCAGGCTCAGTAGAGATTGGTCCGACTGTACAAAGAAGTGGCTACCACCCCAACCTATATCTGGCTTCTACAGCAAAGTGCCCATAGAAGGGCAATACACATCACAAAGCATTGATTTCCCAGCACACTGACCGGCCAGCTTGCAAAACAACCCAATTGTCCTGTCTAAAGGTTTATGTTAAGAGCAGATATATGTGGAAGACGCAGTGCCCAGGCCAAGGGGCCTCTGTATAGTAGGATCACATATAATAATGGATAGATTGAAGTGCACCCAAAAGGGGAAGCTCTGCTTATTTGCCTCCTGCCCCCTCCACTGCCACATTTTCACCTTTCGGGGGGGGGGGGGGGGGCTGGTTTTGACAGGTACCTGCTCCCAATTCTGAAAAATCGTGGGATCCCTGGACAGGTAAGTGTCTGAATAATAATCAGTAGCTGCTGACTTTTCGTTTTTTCTGAAGGAGCCTCGGGGCAGGTATGTCTGAGGGGAGCAGATGGCAGCACAAGACGGCCCACCCAGGGACCACCGACCTTCGCCGGTCAGTGTACCAAAAGACATCTGTGTACATCGGGATCTGTGCAACTGGTGCTATTCTGACCATGTGTGTTACCACTAGGGATGAGCCAAACTCCCTTCCCCCCGTTCGGTTCGGATCGCACCACAACCTGCCAACAGACCAAAAGTTCGTGTGAACTTTAGAACCCTGTTAAAGTCTATGGGACTCCAACGTTTGAAATCTAAAGTACAAATTTTAAAGGCTAATATGCAAGTTATTGTCCTAAAAAGTGTTTGGGGACCCAGGTCCTGCCCCAGGTGAGTGTTTGGGGACCTGGGTCCTGCCCCAGGGGAGTGTTTGGGGACCCGGGTCCTGCCCCAGGGGAGTGTTTGGGGACCCGGGTCCTGCCCCAGGGGAGTGTTTGGGGACCCGGGTCCTGCCCCAGGGGGGAGTGTTTGGGGACCCGGGTCCTGCCCCAGGGGGGAGTGTTTGGGGACCCGGGTCCTGCCCCAGGGGGGAGTGTTTGGGGACCCGGGTCCTGCCCCAGGTGGGAGTGTTTGGGGACCCGGGTCCTGCCCCAGGGGGAGTGTTTGGGGACCTGGGTCCTGCCCCAGGGGAGTGTATGAGGGACCCGGGTCCTGCCCTAGCGGGGAGTGTTTGGGGACCCGGGTCCTGTCCCAGGGAGAGTGTTTGGGGACCCAGGTCCTGCCCCAGGGGGAGTGTTTGGGGACCCGGGTCCTGCCCCAGGGGAGTGTTTGGGGACCCGGGTCCTGCCCCAGGGGAGTGTTTGGGGACCCGGGTCCTGCCCCAGGGGGGAGTGTTTGGGGACCCGGGTCCTGCCCCAGGTGGGAGTGTTTGGGGACCCGGGTCCTGCCCCAGGGGGAGTGTTTGGGGACCTGGGTCCTGCCCCAGGGGAGTGTTTGGGGACCCGGGTCCTGCCCCAGGGGAGTGTATGAGGGACCCGGGTCCTGCCCTAGGGGGGAGTGTTTGGGGACCCGGGTCCTGTCCCAGGGAGAGTGTTTGGGGACCCGGGTCCTGCCCCAGGGGGAGTGTTTGGGGACCCGGGTCCTGCCCCAGGGGAGTGTTTGGGGACCCGGGTCCTGCCCCAGGGGAGTGTTTGGGGACCCGGGTCCTGCCCCAGGGGGAGTGTTTGGGGACCTGGGTCCTGCCCCAGGGGACTGTTTGGGGACCCGGGTCCTGCCCCAGGGGAGTGTTTGGGGACCCGGGTCCTGTCCCAGGTGAGTGTTTGGGGACCCGGGTCCTGCCCCAGGGGAGTGTTTGGGGACCCGGGTCCTGCCCCAGGGGAGTGTTTGGGGACCCGGGTCCTGCCCCAGGGGAGTGTTTGGGGACCCGGGTCCTGCCCCAGGGGGACTGTTTGGGGACCCGGGTCCTGCCCCAGGGGACATGTATCAATGCAAAAAAAAACATTTTAAAAACTACATTTTTTTGGGCAGCAGTGATTTTAATAATGCTTAAAGTGAAACAATAAAAGTGAAATATTCCTTTAAATTTCGTACCTGGGGGGGTGTGTATGGTATGTCTGTAAAGTAGCGCATGTTTCCCGTACATAGAACTGTCCCTGCACAAAGTGTCATTTCTGAAGGAAAAAAGTCATTTATAATCACTCGCGTCTATTCATGAATTGTCGGGTCCCGGCAATACAGAGAAAAGTCATTCATAAAAAAAGAATGCGTGGGGTCCCCCCCAAATTCAATTAACAGACCCTTTGGGTCTGGTATGGATTTTAAGGGGAACTCCACCCCAAATTTAAAAACAAAATGCCGTGGACCCCACCCTTTTTTTTTTATGAATGACTTTTCTCTGTATTGCCGGGAGCTGACAATTCATTATAGCCGCGAGTGATTATGACTTTTTTTCCTTCAAAAATGACACTTTGTGCAGGGACAGTTCTAAACACGGGAAACATGTGCTACTTTACAGGCATAATATAGACACCCCCCGGTATGAAATTTAAAGGAATATTTCACTTTTATTGTTTCACTTTAAGCATTATTAAAATCACTGCTGCCCAAAAAAATGCAGTTTTTAAAACTTTTTTTGCATTGATACATGTCCCCTGGGACAGGACCCGGGTCCCCAAACACTCCCCTGGGGCAGGACCCGGGTCCCCAAACACTCCCCCTGGGGCAGGACCCGGGTCCCCAAACACTCCCCCTGGGGCAGGACCCGGGTCCCCAAACACTCCCCCTGGGGCAGGACCCGGGTCCCCAAACACTCCCCTGGGGCAGGACCCGGGTCCCCCAAACACTCCCCTGGGGCAGGACCCGGGTCCCCAAACACTCCCCTGGGGCAGGACCCGGGTCCCCACACACTCCCCCCTGGGGCAGGACCCAGGTCCCCCAAACACTCCCCCTGGGGCAGGACCCGGGTCCCCACACACTCCCCCCTGGGGCAGGACCCAGGTCCCCCAAACACTCCCCCTGGGGCAGGACCCGGGTCCCCAAACACTCCCCTGGGGCAGGACCCGGGTCCCCACACACTCCCCCCTGGGGCAGGACCCAGGTCCCCCAAACACTCCCCCTGGGGCAGGACCCGGGTCCCCAAACACTCCCCTGGGGCAGGACCCGAGTCCCCAAACACTTTTTATTAGGGCTGTTACTGATGAAAATTTTTATGTTTGATTAATCGTTTGTTTTTTTAATCGATTTATCGACTAATTTCGATTAATTATAACACACATACAGATCCAACTACTTTTAGCTGATCTCCTTGCAGGCCGATTCTCAGTGCAGCTCCAACCACTGGAGAAATGGAGAGCAGGATAGAAAACAAACACAGGCAGCGCTCGATGGGAATCGCATTACAACTTTTATTGTCTTCAAGTAGGTAACAAAATGTATATTGCACTGGAGATAAAATCGATGGAGCTCCATAAACTGTAAGAATGGTGCGAGTAATTCCAAACGGGAGCAAAAGCAGTAATAAAAACATGAAGCCAAGTATGATACTGGTATAAAAATGTGTACAGCGATACCACTGCTGAATCCAGGTGAGGAGGGGTTAACATCAGTCCGTCGGCATGTAGATGTCCCATGAAGGAAACTATCACATCATCCCAGGATGATAGAGGGAAGTGATAGAGGGAAGTGATGGAGGGAAGTGATGGAGGGAAGTGATAGAAGGAAGTGATAGAGGGAAGTGATGGAGGGAAGTGATAAAAGGAAGTGATAGAGGGAAGTGATAGAGGGAAGTGATAGAAGGAAGTGATAGAGGGAAGTGATAGAGGGAAGTGATGGAGGGAAGTGATGGAGGGAAGTGATAGAGGGAAGTGATAGAGGGAAGTGATAGAGGGAAGTGATAGAGGGAAGTGATAGAAGGAAGTGATAGAGGGAAGTGATAGAGGGAAGTGATAGAGGGAAGTGATAGGAGGGAAGTGATAGGAGGGAAGTGATAGAGGGAAGTGATGGAGAGGAAGTGATGGAGGGAAGTGATGGAGGGAAGTGATGGAGGGAAGTGATAGAAGGAAGTGATAGAGGGAAGTGATGGAGGGAAGTGATAAAAGGAAGTGATAGAGGGAAGTGATAGAGGGAAGTGATAGAAGGAAGTGATAGAGGGAAGTGATGGAGGGAAGGATGAGGGAGTGATAGAGGGAAGTGATAGAGGGAAGTGATAGAGGGAAGTGATAGAGGGAGTGATAGAGGGAAGTGATAGAGGAAGAGGGAAGTGATAGAGGGAAGTGATAGAGGGAAGTGATAGAGGGAAGTGATAGAGGGAAGTGATAGAGGGAAGTGATAGGAGGATAGAAGTGATGGAGGGAAGTGATAGAAGTGATAGAGGGAAGTGATAGAGGGAAGTGATAGAGGGAAGTGATAGAGGGAAGTGATAGGAGGGAAGTGATGGAGGGAAGTGATAGAGGGAAGTGATAGAGGGAAGTGATAGAGGGAAGTGATAGAAGGGAAGTGATAGAGGGAAGTGATAGAGGGAAGGGAAGTGATGGAGGGAAGTGATAGAGGGAAGTGATAGAGGGAAGTGATAGAGGGAAGTGATAGAGGGAAGTGAAGTGATAGAGGGAAGTGATAGAGGGAAGTGATAGAGGGAAGTGATAGAGGGAAGAGGGAAGTGATAGAGAGGGAAGTGATAGAGGGAAGTGATAGAAGGAAGTGATAGAGGGAAGTGATAGGGAGATGGAAGTGATAGAGGGAAGTGATAGAGGGAAGTGATGGAGGGAAGTGATAGAGGGAAGTGATAGAGGGAAGTGATAGAGGGAAGTGATGGAGGGTGAAGTGATGAGGGAAGTGATAGAGGGAAGTGATAGAGGGAAGTGATAGAGGGAAGTGATAGAGGGAAGTGATGGAGGGAAGTGATAGAGGGAAGTGATAGAGGGAAGTGATAGAGGGAAGTGATAGAGGGAAGTGATAGAGGGAAGTGATAGAGGGAAGTGATAGAGGGAAGTGATAGAAGGAAGTGATAGAGTGATAGAGGGAAGTGATAGAGGGAAGTGATAGAGGGAAGTGATAGAGGGAAGTGATAGAAGGGTGATTGATAGAGGGAAGTGATAGAGGGAAGTGATGGAGGGAAGGATGATAGAGGGAAGTGATAGAGGGAGTGATAGAAGGAAGTGATAGAAGGAAGTGATAGAAGGAAGTCATAGAAGGAAGTGATAGAGGGAAGTGATAGAAGAAAGTGATAGAGGGAAGTGATAGAGGGAAGTGATAGAGGGAAGTGATAGAAGGAAGTGATAGAAGGAAGTGATAGAAGGAAGTCATAGAAGGAAGTGATAGAGGGAAGTGTAACAGCCCTTGCGTGTGGCAGATAGGAAGGTCCCACCGACATGCAGATATGAAGGCACAGCAAAGGAGCCCTTGAGATGGACACGGCAACCCCCGACGGAACTCCCTGAAGGCCCAGAAGCCGGTGGAGAGGTAAGTACCAATCAAAAGAATTTTAATCGATCAAAAAAATGAAAGATTCATCGATTAATTAAAAGTTAATTTGCACAGCCCTACTTTTTATTACAATAACTTGCATATTAGCCTTTAAAATTCACACTTTAGATTTCAAACGTTCGAGTCCCATAGACTTTAACAGGGTTCTAAAGTTCACACGAACTTGCCGCGAACACCCCAAATAATGCGCTGTTCGGCGACCAGGCAATGTTCTAGTCCAACACGAGTTCTACTCGAAGCTCATCCCTAGTTACCACATCATGGGCGGCAAGTTAGAGCAAAGAAGAAATTCTGTGTGAAACTGGGCAGGTTTACGAAGATGCTGCTTTGAGTCGTTCTAAATATTGTATTAGTGGCACGCCGGCTTCAAGAGAAGAAGAACATCACTGGAAGACAACGAGAGATCAGGAAGACCTTCAATGAGCTCAACCCGGAATGGCAAAACCATTCGGCAACTTGTGCATGATGATCGACGGACTCGAAGCATCGCTGAAAACTTGCCGAATTTCAGGTTTCACACAGAATTTCCTGTTTGCACTTTGTTCTAACTCGTTGTCCATGACATATCAGACGGGGTAACATGTGTGGGCAGAATAGCACCAGTTGCACAGCTCCTCCCGAAACTTTTTGATACCACCTCATATATATTGCACATGGGCATTGGGGGTGGTCATTGGAGGTGGACACTGGGGGTGGTCATTGGAGGTGGGCATTGGGGGTGGTCATTGGAGGTGGGCACTGGGGGTGGTCATTGGAGGTGGGCATTGGGGATGGTCATTGGAGGTGGGCATTGGAGGTGGGAACTGGGGGTGGTCATTGGAGGTGGGCACTGGGGGTGGTCATTGGAGGTGGGCACTGGGGGTGGTCATTGGAGGTGGGCTCTGGGGGTGGTCATTGGAGGTGGGCACTGGGGGTGGTCATTGGAGGTGGGCACTGGGGGTGGTCATTGGAGGTGGGCATTGGGGATGGTCATTGGAGGTGGGCATTGGGGATGATCATTGGAGGTGGGCATTGGAGGTGGGAACTGGGGGTGGTCATTGGAGGTGGGCACTGGGGGTGGTCATTGGAGATGGGCATTGGGGATGGTCATTGGAGGTGGTCATTGGAGGTGGGCATTGGAGGTGGTCATTGGAGGTGGGCACTAGGGGTGGGCATGCACAGTGGGTTAGGGTCATTTCTTCGATTTATGGTTTCATGACTAAAAGATCTGAAATCTCTCCTGTAGTGGCCTTCTCCGACACGGATCCAGTCGCAGGGATGACATCACTTCACCTTAATTAATCTCACCTCTTTATGAAGTGTGAAATCTCTCACATTCTGAGAGGATTATGAAGTCATTATCGTTGGCAGACGGAGCGGATTGTACACAATGGGATTGGGATGGTCTTATGAAATGTCAAATAAAACTCAAGGAGAGAAGATTTCGACATTTGCAGATGCCAGCAGACGGCTTTTATTTGCCTGTTATCATCACATGGAGAGTAATTACTGCCCACAGAGAAGAGAATTGTTCTTCTCCTCAGAAATCGGAACTCCGGACATTCCTCTGTTGGCGGGAGGAAGGAGCGCCGAGAACGTTTTTCGGGTGGTTGGATCTGATTTGTTCTTAGTGGTCAGTGGGACACAAGACCAGAGGAAGGTTGCGGGACTTTGCTTGTTCATATGATCGTCCAATAAAGAAAGCTTTGTACTTCAAACATCAATAAAATCCCCCCTCCCCCACTGCATATAAAACAAAATACAAATATTCCTTTTATTTGGGAGAAATGAAAACAAGAGATCCTCGTAGTGAGGAAATTCAGATCCAAATATAGTGTCAGTCATTCTGGATTTGTCCTTCTCATTCCAGCCAAATCTCAAATGGCACTGGTTGGGGTTCCACTTTAAGTTTATCTTTCTGAAGCCTATTAGTTGTATCACGTGATCCACCATTGGAAGCAGAACCCCTGACGCGTTTCACTAATTATTGGATGTGAACATTTATTACACCCGAGTTTTCCTGATATCTTCTCTTTCTTTGTTGGGTTGTCTAATAAAGAAACAGAACATGTTTTCAGGGCTTCTCCATATTTGAGGGGTTAACCAATGAGGTGTGTGAGTTCAACATTAAATTTCCCGACGTCTTCCTCCTAGGCCAGGATGTGCGTTCACCAGTCTTGTGCTCGAGGATTTGTTGGTACACAAGGCGACTCCGTCGTGATTCGAGATCCTGACTGATCCAAAAGGCAGACAATTCATTTTATGGCTCTCCAGAATTGATACAGAGGAGAAATACAAGGACATGGCCAACATGAGAGAGGAGAAATACTCGGAACACGACCAACATGGCAGAGGAGAAATACTCGGAACACGACCAACATGGCAGAGGAGAAATACTCGGAACACGACCAACATGGCAGAGGAGAAATACTCGGAACACGACCAACATGGCAGAGGAGAAATACTCGGAACACGACCAACATGGCAGAGGAGAAATACTCGGAACACGACCAACATGGCAGAGGAGAAATACTCGGAACACGACCAACATGGCAGAGGAGAAATACTCGGAACACGGCCAACATGGCAGAGGAGAAATACTCGGGACACGGCCAACATGAGAGAGGAGAAATACTCGGGACACGGCCAACATGAGAGAGGAGAAATACGAGGACACGGCCAACATGAGAGAGGAGAAATACGAGGACACGGCCAACATGAGAGAGGAGAAATACGAGGACACGGCCAACATGAGAGAGGAGAAATACGAGGACACGGCCAACATGAGAGAGGAGAAATACGAGGACACGGCCAACATGAGAGAGGAGAAATACGAGGACACGGCCAACATGAGAGAGGAGAAATACGAGGACACGGCCAACATGAGAGAGGAGAAATACGAGGACACGGCCAACATGAGAGAGGAGAAATACGAGGACACGGCCAACATGAGAGAGGAGAAATACGAGGACACGGCCAACATGAGAGAGGAGAAATACGAGGACACGGCCAACATGAGAGAGGAGAAATACGAGGACACGGCCAACATGAGAGAGGAGAAATACGAGGACACGGCCAACATGAGAGAGGAGAAATACGAGGACACGGCCAACATGAGAGAGGAGAAATACGAGGACACGGCCAACATGAGAGAGGAGAAATACGAGGACACGGCCAACATGAGAGAGGAGAAATACGAGGACACGGCCAACATGAGAGAGGAGAAATACGAGGACACGGCCAACATGAGAGAGGAGAAATACGAGGACACGGCCAACATGAGAGAGGAGAAATACGAGGACACGGCCAACATGAGAGGGGAGAAATACGAGGACACGGCCAACATGAGAGAGGAGAAATACGAGGACACGGCCAACATGAGAGAGGAGAAATACGAGGACACGGCCAACATGAGAGAGGAGAAATACGAGGACACGGCCAACATGAGAGAGGAGAAATACGAGGACACGGCCAACATGAGAGAGGAGAAATACGAGGACACGGCCAACATGAGAGAGGAGAAATACGAGGACACGGCCAACATGAGAGAGGAGAAATAGGAGGACATGGCCAACATGAGAGAGGAGAAATACGAGGACACGGCCAACATGAGAGAGGAGAAATAGGAGGACACGGCCAACATGAGAGAGGAGAAATACGAGGACATGGCCAACATGAGAGAGGAGAAATACGAGGACACGGCCAATAATACAGCAACATTTGTATAGAAAGATCTATTGATCAATGTAGAAGATGATTAACAAATATTTTGCTGTACTCCGATCATTTCAATAAAGTGGTTTAGGGAAGCGTTCTAATATCTATCAATAATGCACATTTACATATCAGACAATTAATAAAACTCAACGTGGCTTTGTGGTGGGATTGTCTCGGGGGACATTGAGTTTTCCTCATTTCTTCTACTGGCTGCTGCCAGACCCGACCCCATCCAATGTTCTCACGTAGCGAATGTTATGAATATTACAATCGGAGATATTTCCTTTAATGTTACCTCTCCACTCTTATAGCAGGAAAATGATTACCAGGAGTCCCAATTGGATGGGAAATAATAATATTCTATGGATAGAAAAGACAATTCAGTAATCAGATAAGAGATAATGAGAAGAGCCAAATTCACTTCTCATGCCGCGTACATGCAACTGTTTTTCGGGTTGTAAAAAATAAAGTTTTTAATGGTCTAGAAAAAACACACTCCGATCATTGAAACGGCGTTGCCCACACATGATCGTGAAAAAAAAATGCTCTAGCAAAGCGCGGTGACGCACAACACGTACAACGGCACTATAAAGGGGAGGTTCCATGCGGATGGCGCCTCCCTGGGGCTGCTTTAGCTGATTCCTTGTTAGTAAAAGACGATTTGCGCTTTTCTGTCTGTTACAGCGCGATGAATGTGCGATCTCCATTATGAACGCAAGTTTTACCAGAACAAGCGCTCCTGTCTCATAACTTGCTTCTGAGCACGCGCGGGTTTTACACGTCGTTAACCACTTCAGGTCCGCGCTATTGACAAAATACGTAAACAGCGCGGACCTGAGGCGCCGGGGGTAACGTCTTTGGACGTGATTTGCTTGTAATTCCCCGCGCGCGCCACAGGGTGGCGCGCGGCGGGGAAAAACAGTCACGACGCCTCACCGAGGATCCGATGTGTGTACCCGGCGGCCGCGATGTCCGTCAGGTACACGCGATCGTCGGTGAGAGAGCAGGGACGTGGAGCTCTGAGTGTAAACACAGAGCTTCACGTCCTGTCAGTGAGGTGACAGATGCTGTTTCTCTTGTACATAGGGACACAGCATCGGTCACCTCCCCCAGTCACCCCCCTCCCCCCACACAGTCAGAACACACCCAGGCAATACATTTAACCCCTTCCTCGCCCCCTAGTGTTAACCCCTTCAATGCCAGTCACATTTATACAGTAATTAGTGCATTTTTATAGCACTGGTCGCTGTATAAATGTGAATGGCGCCAAAAATGTGTCAAAAGTGTCCGATGTGTCCGTCGCAATATCGCAGTCCCAATAAAAATGGCAGATCGCCGCCATTACTAGTAAAACAAAAATATAAAAAAAAAATCATAATTATGTCCCCTATTGTGTAGGTGCTATAACTTTTGCGCAAAGCAGTCACTTATTGTGATTTTTTTTTTTTTTTTTATAAAAATACGTAGAAGAATACGTATCGGCCTTAACTGAGAAAAAAATATATAAAAAAAAAAAAAAAATTGGATATTTATTATAGCAACAAGTAAAAAATATATATATATTTTTAAATTGTCGCTCTTTTTTTCATTATAACGCAAAAAATAAAAACCGCACGGGCGATCAAATACCACCAAAAGAAAGCTCTATTTGTGGGGAAAAAAGGACGCCAATTTTGTTTGGGAGCCACGTCGCACGACCGCGCAATTGTCAGTTAAAGCGACGCAGTGCCGGAAGCTGAAATTTCGCCTGGGCACGAAGGGGGTTTATGTGCCCAGTAAGCAAGTGGTTAAAGCCCACACACGATCATTTTTTACGACGTTAAAAACGTCAGCGTTAAAAACGATGCGAAAAATTAGAGCATGTTTCAATGCCCATTTATTACATTGTGAAAAATGCTCTGGAGCCCACACACCATAATTTTTAATGAGATTAAAAAAAACGTAATTTTTTAGAACCCGAAAAACGGTCGTGTGTACGCGGCATCAGACAACTCATTTAAACGTTTGGTTCCTCTAAGTGACTAATCCGAGGAATTATCTGAAGCAGAAATTTCACAAGACTTGAGGGAAGATCTCTTGTGACGCCTTGAGCTCTTCCAATGACACGCCTATCACCTCCCAGCCAAGCATCTTATAAACTGACGAGCCCATCACCCGACCTTCCAAAAGAGACAACTAACAGAATCCTTCCAGCAGCTGATCCGGTAAGTACAGAAATTCTCTAAACAAAGATTGAATGCCGAAAGACAGAAAGAGAAGCAAATCTACAGTGCCAAGGGAATAAATATTGCATGAGAATGTACAGACTACCTGGAGAAGAGAGTCTGAGAGTAGAGGGAGTGCGGAGAGTCTAAGAGTAGAGGGAGTGCAGAGAGTCTGAGAGTAGAAGGAGTGCAGAGAGTCTGAGAGTGGAGGGAGTGCGGAGAGTCTAAGAGTAGAGGGAGTGCAGAGAGTCTAAGAGTAGAGGGAGTGCAGAGAGTCTGAGAGTAGAAGGAGTGCAGAGAGTCTGAGAGTAGAAGGAGTGCAGAGAGTCAGAGTAGAGGGAGTGCAGAGAGTCAGAGTAGAGGGAGTGCAGAGAGTCAGAGTAGAGGGAGTGCAGAGAGTCTGAGAGTAGAAGGAGTGCAGAGAGTCAGAGTAGAGGGAGTGCAGAGAGTCTGAGAGTAGAGGGAGTGCAGAGAGTCTAAGAGTAGAAGGAGTGCAGAGAGTCTGAGAGTAGAGGGAGTGCAGAGAGTCTGAGAGTAGAGGGAGTGCAGAGAGTCTGAGAGTAGAAGGAGTGCAGAGAGTCTGAGAGTGGAGGGAGTGCGGAGAGTCTAAGAGTAGAGGGAGTGCAGAGAGTCTGAGAGTAGAAGGAGTGCAGAGAGTCTGAGAGTAGAGGGAGTACAGAGAGTCTGAGAGTAGAAGGAGTGCAGAGAGTCTGAGAGTAGAGGGAGTACAGAGAGTCTGAGAGTAGAAGGAGTGCAGAGAGTCAGAGTAGAGGGAGTGCAGAGAGTCAGAGTAGAGGGAGTGCAGAGAGTCTGAGAGTAGAAGGAGTGCAGAGAGTCAGAGTAGAGGGAGTGCAGAGAGTCTGAGAGTAGAGGGAGTGCTGAGAGTCTAAGAGTAGAAGGAGTGCAGAGAGTCTGAGAGTAGAGGGAGTGCAGAGAGTCTGAGAGTAGAGGGAGTGCAGAGAGTCTGAGAGTAGAAGGAGTGCAGAGAGTCTGAGAGTAGAGGGAGTACAGAGAGTCTGAGAGTAGAGGGAGTACAGAGAGTCAGAGTAGAGGGAGTGCAGAGAGTCAGAGTAGAGGGAGTGCAGAGAGTCAGAGTAGAGGGAGTGCAGAGAGTCTGAGAGTAGAAGGAGTGCAGAGAGTCTGAGAGTAGAGGGAGTACAGAGAGTCTGAGAGTAGAGGGAGTACAGAGAGTCTGAGAGTAGAAGGAGTGCAGAGAGTCTGAAAGTAGAGGGAGTGCAGAGAGTCTGAAAGTAGAGGGAGTGTGGAGAATCTGAGAGTAGAGGGAGTGTGGAGAATCTGAGAGTAGGAGTACAGAGAGTCTGAGAATAGAGGGAGTACAGACAGTCTGAGAGTAGAAGGAGTGCAGAGAGTCTGAGAGTAGAGGGAGTACAGAGAGTCTGAGAGTAGAGGGAGTACAGAGAGTCTGAGAGTAGAGGGAGTACAGAGAGTCTGAGAGTAGAGGGAGTACAGAGAGTCTGAGAGTAGAGGGAGTACAGAGAGTCTGAGAGTAGAAGGAGTGCAGAGAGTCTGAGAGTAGAGGGAGTGCAGAGAGTCTGAGAGTAGAGGGAGTACAGAGTGTCTGAGAGTAGAGGGAGTACAGAGAGTCTGAGAGTAGAAGGAGTGCAGAGAGTCTGAGAGTAGAGGGAGTACAGACAGTCTGAGAGTAGAAGGAGTGCAGGGAGTCTGAGAGTGGAGGGAGTGCAGAGAGTCTGAGAGTGGAGGGAGTGCAGAGAGTCTGAGAGTGGAGGGAGTGCAGAGAGTCTGAGACTAGAAGGAGTGCAGAGAGTCTGAGACTAGAAGGAGTGCAGAGAGTCTGAGACTAGAAGGAGTGCAGAGAGTCTGAGAGTAGAAGGAGTGCAGAGAGTCTGAGAGTAGAAGGAGTGCAGAGAGTCTGAGAGTAGAGGGAGTACAGAGAGTCTGAGAGTAGAGGGAGTGCAGAGAGTCTGAGAGTAGAGGGAGTGCAGAGAGTCTGAGAGTAGAAGGAGTGCAGAGAGTCTGAGAGTAGAGGGAGTGCAGAGAGTCTGAAAGTAGAAGGAGTGCAGAGAGTCAGAGTAGAGGGAGTGCGGAGAGTCTAAGAGTAGAAGGAGTGCAGAGAGTCTGAGAATAGAGGGAGTGCAGAAAGTCTGAGAGTAGAGGGAGTGCGGAGAGTCTAAGAGTAGAAGAAGTGCAGAGTCTGAGAGTAGGAGTACAGAGAGTCTGAGAATAGAGGGAGTACAGAGAGTCTGAGAATAGAGGGAGTGTGAAGAATCTGAGAGTAGAGGGAGTACAGAGAGTCTGAGAGTAGAGGGAGTGCAGAGAGTCTGAGAGTAGAAGGAGTGCAGAGAGTCTGAGAGTAGAAGGAGTGCAGAGAGTCTGAGAGTAGAAGGAGTGCAGAGAGTCTGAGAGTAGAAGGAGTGCAGAGAGTCTGAGAGTAGAGGAAGTGTGGAGAATCTGAGAGTAGAGGAAGTGTGGAGAATCTGAGAGTAGAGGGAGTGTGGAGAGTCTGAAGCCGCGTACACGGCAGAGAACCTCGACGGGCAGAACACATCGTTCCGCCCGTCGAGGTTCCCTGCCAGCCGTCGAAATCGGCGACCCGCCCGTCGGGAATGGCAACCAGCCATTCATCCAGGCGAGCCGTCGAGCAAATAGAGAGCCTGCTCTCTATTCGCTCGACGGGATTCCCGACGGGCGGGGCGAGCCAGGAGCGTACACACGGCCGAGGTTCTCACTGGAATGCAGCTCCCAGCGAGGTTCTCGCTGCTTTCTAGCGAGAACCTCGGTTGTGTGTACACCGCCTGAGAGTAGGAGTACAGAGAGTCTGAGAGTAGAGGGAGTGCGGAGAGTCTGAGAGTAGAAGGAGTGCAGAGAGTCTGAGAGTAGAGGGAGTGCGGAGAGTCTGAGAGTAGAAGGAGTGCAGAGAGTCTGAGAGTAGAAGGAGTGCAGAGAGTCTGAGAGTAGAAGGAGTGCAGAGAGTCTGAGAGTAGAGGGAGTGCAGAGAGTCTGAGAGTAGAGGGAGTGCGGAGAGTCTGAGAGTAGAGGGAGTGCGGAGAGTCTGAGAGTAGAGGGAGTGCGGAGAGTCTGAGAGTAGAGGGAGTGCGGAGAGTCTGAGAGTAGAGGGAGGGAGTGCGGAGAGTCTGAGAGTAGAGGGAGTGCGGAGAGTCTGAGAGTAGAAGGAGTGCGGAGAATCTGAGAGTAGAGGGAGTACAGAGAGTCTGATGCCGCGTACACACGATCACTTTTTGTGATGAAAAAAAAATTAAATCATTTAAAATGATCGTGTGTGGGCAAAACGTTGTTTTATGTCTTCTGAAAAACGTCAAAAAAAAAATTCGAACATGCTTGAATTTTTTGTGTCGTTTTTCAAAATGTCATAAAAGTGATGGTGTGTGGGCAAAACGACGTTTAAAACCACGTTTTTAAAACAGCGCATGCTCAGAAGCAAGTTATGAGACGGAGCTTCAATGGAACAGAGTGTACGTCACCGCGCTTTGCTAGAGCTTTTTGCAAAAACGATGGTGTGTATGCAACGTCGTTTTTTAAAATGAAGTTTGAAAAACGTTTTGTTTCGTGAGATAAAATTACATTTTTTTTTCATCACAAAAAGTGATCGTGTGTACGCGGCATGAGGGTAGAGGGAGAGCAAAGAGTCTGAGAGTAGAGGGAGTGCAGAGAGTCTAAGGGCCAGATTCAGGTAGAGTTAGGCTGGCGGATCAATGGATCCGCCAGCCTAACTGTGACTTTAAGCCGGCGTTTTTGTTTTCTATAACCAGAAAACAAGAAACGCCGGGTTGGAGTTCCGATGCGATCGGCGTAATTGAATTTCGCCATCGCATCGTTACTTCAACTTAAAAATGGCGCCGGGGGCGTTCCCGCCGATTTACGCTCAAAAAATATGTTAATGAGCGGAAATCGGCAATTCACGATCTTTTTCGGGCGCGACGCAGTGACTTTACGACGTTTCCGGAAGCGATACGTGGCGTATAGATAAAGCAGCCCCCTAGTGGAGTATCCTATGTTAGGTATAGGCGTCGTCATCGCGTCGGAAAAAAAAAAAAAAACAAATCGCGTCGCTTGCGTAAAACGTTCATGAATGGGGATGTGACGTCATTGACGCTCACTGACAGAATTTGGAGCATGTGCACTGGGATGCATTGACACTCGACGCATGCGCAGTACGTTCGCCGCGGGATCGCGATTAGTTTAAATAATACACGCCCCGTACCCGCCCAATTTGAATTCCGCCGGCTCATTTGCGATGCGCTGCCGCAACTTTAGGAGCAAGTGCTTCATGAATAACAGCACTTGCTCCTAAAATTTCAGCAGAGTAACGTAAATGAGAAACGTTACTCCAGAGCAAAGATGCTCCCATCTACCTGAATCTGGCCCAGAGAGTAGAAGGAGTGCAGAGAGTCTGAATGAATGAATGAATGAATGAATGAATGAATGGGAACTTATATAGCGCAGCACATGCGAAGTAAATCGCCTCTGGGCGCTTGTTGTTCCTGTCTCTTTTGAGATCAAAAGAGATGAGTCTTAATCTTTCTCCTGAAGACTAGATAGTTCTCCTCCAGCCGAATGCTGGCTGGTAAGGCGTTCCATAGTCTGGGACCTTGGACAGCGAATCTCCTGTCTCCTTTGGACTTGTATCTGGCTTTCGGTATCTGAAGCCGATTAGATTGATTGGTGGATCGTTAGAATACGATTGGGATTGTGAACTTGTAATTTTTCGCATAGATAATGGGGAGCATTCCCATGGATACATCTATGCGCTAGACAGAGAGCTTTAAAAGTGATTCTGTCTTTAACTGGTAGCCAGTGAAGGGATCTCAGTGAAGGTGAGATCGATTCCCAGGGTTTTTTCCCTGTCACAAGTCTGGCGGCCGTATTTTGAACGACTTGAAGACGAGCGATTTGGTACTTGGGGAGTCCGAGGTAAAGGGCATTTGCATAGTCCAGTCTGGAGTTTACAATTGCTCCCACCACGACCGCTATGTCATTCTTGGGAATAAAAGGCGTGAGTCTGCGTAGTAGGCGCAGCAGATGGTGAGATCCGCTGACTACTGCCCCTATTTGTGCGTTCATTGTCATGTCGGAGTCAAAGATGACCCCAAGACTTTTGACTTTGGTGCTAGGGGTGATGATTTTGCCCAGAATGGGCGGGGGGATCCAGGTTGTTGTCGATTGATTCCTACGCTTGGCGTGAAACAGAAGGAGTTCTGGTTTCGCTCCGTTGAGTTTGAGATAACTCTTTGTCATCCAGTCCTCTATCATAGAGAGGCATGTCTCTAGGTTGAGGTGGTGATCCTTTTTATTGCAAATGCGGAAGTACAGTTGCGTGTCGTCTGCATATGAGTGATATAGCAGTTTTTGGCTGCTGATAATTTCGAAAAGAGGACGCACATAGATGTTGAATAACATCGGCGACAGGGGAGATCCTTGAGGGACCCCGCACGATAATGTGCGTTGTTCAGAAGTGAAGGGTCCTAGCTTCACTATTTGCGAACGGTTTTCCAAAAAAGAGGAGAACCAGGATAGATCTGCGACTTTGGCTATTTTAGCCAGCCGAGTCAATAGCAGCTTGTGATCAACTGTATCAAAGGCTGCGCTTAGGTCCAGCAAAACCAGAAGAGAAGATTCTCCTTCGTCTGCGGCCTCGAGAACATCGTCCCATATCTTAAGCAATGCTGTTTCCGTCCCGTGACCGGGACGGAATCCTGATTGAAGTGGGTCGAGTAAGTTGTGGGTATCTAGATGCAGTTGCAGCTGCTGTACCACAGCTTTCTCCATTACCTTGGAGAGAACATTTAGGCCTGTTATGGGGCGCCAGTTGAGTGGATCCTTAGGATCCAGGGTGGCTTTCTTCAAGATGGGTTGAATGAAACCCTCCTTCAGCTGGGAGGGCATTATGCCCTCCCTGAAGGATTGGTTGATAAGCTGCGTGACAGGAGGTGCCAGGATATCGGCGCATTCCTTGAGCAGTTTAGTGGGGATAATATCATTTGGCGCAGTGCTGTTGCGCAGAGTGCCGATGATATTTTTAGTGGTCTGAATAGAGATGGGTTCCAGCGTGAACTCACCTAACTGTGGTGAATTGCTGCCGGTGCTGTGTAAATGACTACGGGGGGGGCTGGAGAGCAATTGTTCTGCTGAATGCTTTGCCGGATTGCCTCAATTTTGTTAATAAAGCAATCCGACAACTCATCGCAAAATTCTTGTGTATCCAAGTTGGGGGCTTCCAGACATCCTGGATTCATGGTCTGAGTGACCAGCTTGAAGAGTTCGCGGGGTCGATTTAGGGCACCGTTGATAGCCTCAGAAAAATAGTTTTTCTTGGCTTCGAAGATTTGCTTGTAGTATTTTCTGGTTTTTGCCTTGTAGATCGAGAGGTTCTCATCTGAAGAGCTTCTTTTCCAGGCTGCTTCTGCCCTTCTGCGCTCTTGCTTCAGTAACGCCAGCTGGTTGTTGAACCAGCCAGAGTTATTTTTCCTGATCAGAGTCTTTCGTTTCGGCGCTATCAAGTCAGCTGACTGCAATAGTGCTGTGTTTATGGCCTCCAGAGTTTCTTCCGCTGTTTGGTGCGGTTGAATTGTGTTTAATTTTTCCCCTAACGTGGCTTTGAAGAGTTCCGAGTGGAGCTTCTTCTGACATCTGGTCCAGTGTGTTGTCACTGGATTTGATGTTTTTGTTAGGGGGGGGAATTCAGAAATAATGAACTTTATTGCATGGTGATCTGTCCATGGCAATGGTTCATTATCCAATATTTTTATTTCCAGATCTTGTCTGAAAATAAGATCGAACGTGTGACCTGAAGCATGTGTGGGCACATACTAGTTGCTGAAGCCCTAATCCTTCCAAGTGGTCGATGCAGGCGTCAGCAATGGTGGTTTGCGGGGAGTTGGCCCAGAGGTTAATCCCACCCCTCAGCTCAGGTTAAAATGTTAACTTTATATATGGTGGAGACAAACCGTCAAAGATGGGAGCAGCTGCGAATTGGGGCCGGGCCCCGAGAGTAGAAGGAGTCAGAGAGTCAGAGAGTAGAGGGTGTATCTTAGAGAGTTGTGTGTTGGGTGGTGAGTGTTGGATTGTGTGTTGGGTGGTGAGTGTTGGATTTGATTGTGTTGCAGGTGGTGATTGTGTGGATTGTGTGTTGGGGGTGGGTGGTGAGTGTTGGGATTTTGTGTTGGGTGACTTGAGTGTTGGATTGTGTGTTGGGTGCTGTGAGTGTTGGATTGGTGTGTGGGTGCATGAAGAGTGTAGGATTGTGTGT